>JAQQST010000820.1:0-14391 GCA_028646485.1 Cryptoprocta ferox
AGGAGGAAAAAGAGTTAGGGAGAGGGAGGGAGACAAAACACGAGAGACTCTTGAATCCTGAAAACAAACTGAGGGGGGAAGGGGAAGGGGAAAAGGTAAAGGGGGGTGATGGTCTTGGTGGAGGTCACTTGTGGGGAAGAGCACTGGGTGTTATATGGAAACCAACCTGACAATAAACTATAAAGTTAAAAAAAAAAAAGATTCTCTAACTTTTCCTTTTGTTTCTTTCCTCACAACAAGAAGACTTTTTCAGTTGATTATTTCAATTTTTGAAAGTATAACATCAAAGATATTTGTTACACTTAGAATCAAGCATTGTTACCAATGTATAGGATTTTCTCTGTCAAATTGCATTTTTCTCTCTAGTCAGTTTAGTTCCAAAGAGCTGCCTTTCCTACAGTTGTTAGATAGGATTGCATGGTTTTTTTTTCTCCAAATGGTTTGGGATGTTTTACAAAAACTGGAAGAGTTCCATGATGATGTTCAGAGTTCCAGAAAAATATTTTCAAATGTTTTTATTTGCTTTATTTTCATTTTAGCCTCAGCTACTTTAAGCATATCGGTCAAATAATAAATGAGCAGTCTTTCAAAACTATGATAACTAACCATCTGCTCTCAATTTGTTAGATTTTTCCTTTCAATTATAGTTTTGTGTACAAATTTTGAAGGTGAAAGCAAATTTCTGTTATGAGTGTGGGTGTCTCATGAATATGAATTTCATTTAGATAACAAAAATTTATTGTTTAGCTTTTAAACCAGTTGCAGGATAATACTAAAAATATCTAAAAGTAATGTGGGCATCAAAAGTCTTAAGTGAGGGGCTCCTGGGAGGCTCATTCAGTTTAGAATCTGACTTTGGCTCAGGTCTTGATCTCGTGGTTTGTGAGTTGGAGCTGACAGCTCAGAGGCTGGAGCCTGCATTAGATTCTGTGTCTCCATCTCTCTCTATCCCTCCCACACTCGCACTCTGTCTCTCTCTCTCTCTCAAAAATAAACATTAAAAAATTTTTAAAAGAAACTTTAAGTGAGTTGTCAAGTGCTAATTAATCTCAAGAGAATTCATTTCCATATTATTCTTACCATGCTTAATAATTTCTTCTAATAAATAGCATTTGATGACTTAATTATCATTAATTTGTTTTCCAACCTATTACATGCATGTTTTATTCTAAGTTACCATTTGTAAAAAAGTAAATAAAACAATTCAGTAACCATAAATAACCATTCTCTTTGGTCAATTTGTGATTTTTTGAGAGAAATGGAATTATAAAATCCTCATAATGTAAGATTTACAGTGATTATCTGATGAAATTTCTGAAATACATGCTTTTGGGTTTCTTACAGCACAGAATATTTCTTGGTTTGTATCTTTGAGTATCCTATAGAAAGTAACTAATTAAAATACTACTGAGAAGATATTATTGTCACCAGAAATTCACCATGATTACACATTCACATTTGTTCTAAGGCAGTTCCCAATGCTGCTGTTTAATATTTACTAAGCAGTATGTTGCATTGTGTAATTCCCTTCATACATAGTCCCTATCTCAATCACTTTATGATCTTAGGTGACATTATATCACTGATAATACACATATCATGCTAGAAATACCGTTTCATGTATACTGATTTTCAAAGATTAAGTATAATTTTCCTTCGTATTTTAAGTATACACTCACATACAAATCTCACAAACAAATCACATATCTTATAAAGGCAGATTTCAGATAAAAGACGAATGAAGAACCTGTTATTTTATTTATTTTAATATGATTTATTGTCAAATTATCAAACATACAGTGTGTACAGTGTGCTCTTGGTTTTGGGGGTAGATTCTCATGGCTCATAGCTTACATACAACACACAGTACTCATCCCAACAAGTGCCCTACCCAATACCCGTCAGTCATTTTCCCCTCTCTCCCACCCCCCATCAAACCTCAGTTTGTTCTCTGTATTTAAGAGTCTCTTATGTTTTGCCTCCCTCCCTCTCTGTTCGTAACTACTTTTCCCCTTCCCTTTATCCATGGTCTTCTGTTAAGTACCTCAAGATCCACATATGAATGAAAACATATGCTATCTATCTTTCTCTGACTGACTTATTTTACTCAGCAAAGTACCTTCCAGTTCCATCCACATTGCTTCAAACGGCATGATTTCATTTCTTCTCATTGTCAAGTAGTATTCCATTGTATACATAAACCACATCTTCTTTATGCATTCATAAGTTGATGGACATTTAGGCTCTGTCCATAATTTGGCTATTGTTGAAAGTGCTGCTATAAACATTGGGGTACATGTGCCCCTATGAATCAGCATTCCTGTATCCTTTGGATAAATTCCTAGTAGTGCTATTGCTGGGTCGTTGTGGTAGTTCTATTTTTTAATTTTTGGAGGAACCTCCACACTGTTTTCTAGAGAGGCTGCACCAGTTTGCGTTCCCACCCTAAAGTGAAAGAGGGTTCTCGTTTCTCAACATCCTCACCAGAATCTGTTGTTTCCTGAGTTGATATTTTTAGCCACTCTAACTGGTGTGAGGTAGTACCTCGGTTACGCTTTGATTTGTATTTCCCTGATGAGGAGTGACGTCGAGCATATTTTCATGTGTCTGTTGGCCATCTGGATGTCCTCTTTGGAAAAGTGTCTATCCGCTTCTGCCCATTTCTTGACTGAATTATTTGTGTTTCAGGTGTGGAGTTTGGTGAGCACCTTATAGATTTTTGGATACTAGCCCTTTATCCGATATGTCATTTGCAACTATCGTTTCCCATTCCGTCGGTTGCCTATTAGTTTTGTTGATTGTTTCCTTTGCCGCCCAGAACCTTTTTATCTTGATGAGGTCCCAATAGTTCATTTTTGCTTTGAATTTCCTTGCCTTTGTAGATGTGTCAAGCAAGAAATTGCTGCAGCTGAGGTCAAAGAAGTTGTTTCCTGCTTTCTCCTCTAGGGTTTTTATGGTTCCCTGACTCACATTTAGGTCTTTCATCCATTTTGAGTTTATTTTTGTGTATGATGTAAGAAAGTGGTCTAGTTTCATTCTTCTGCATGTTGCTGTCCAATTCTCCCAGCACCATTTGCCAAAGAGACTGTCTTTTTTTCTGTGGGATACTCCTTCCTGCTTTGTCAAAGATTAGTTGGCCATACATTTATGAGACCAATTCTGGGTTCTCTATTCTATTCCATTGGTCTATGTATCTGTTTTTGTGCCAATACCATAGTATCTTGATGACTACAGCTTTGTAGTAGAGGGTATAGTCTGGGATTGTGATGCTCCCGATTTGGTTTTCTTTTTCAACATTACTCTGGATCTTCTGGGTCTTTTGTGGTTACATACAAATTTTAGGATTGTTTGTTCTAGCTTTGAGAAGAATGCTGGTGAAATTTTGATTGCGATTGCACTGAATGTGTAGATTTCTTTGGGTAGTATTGACATTTTAACAATGTTTATTCTTCCAATCCATGAGCATGGAATGTTTTTCCATTTCTTTGTCTTCTTCAATTTCCTTCATAAGTTTTCTATAGTTTTCAGCATACAGATCTTTTACATTTCTGGTTAGGTTTATTCCTAAGTATTTTATGGTTCTTGGTGCAATTGTAAATGGAATCAATTTCTTGATTTCCCTTTCTGTTGCTTCAGTATTGGTGTATTCAAATGCAACCGATTTCTGTACATTGATTTTGTACCCTGCGACTTTGCTGACTTCATTGATCAGTTCTAGCCAACTTTTGGTGGAGTCTGCCAGATTTTCCATGTAGAGTATCATATCATCTGCGAAAACTGAAACTTTGACTTCATCTTTGTCAATTTTGATGGCTTTTATTTTGTTTTGTTGTCTGATTGCTCTTGCTAGGACTTCCAAAACTATGTTAAACAACAGTGGTGAGAGTGGACATCCATGTCATGTTACTGATCTCCGGGGAAATGCTTTCAGTTTTTCCCCATTGAGGATGATATTAGCTGTGGGCTATTCATACACGGTTTTTATGATGTTTAGGTATGTTCCTTTTATCCCAACTTTCTTGTGGGTTTTTATTAAGAAAGGATACTGTATTCTGTCAAATGCTTTTTTCTGCATCTATTGACAGGAACATATGGCTCTTATCCTTTCTTTTATTAATATGATGCACCACATTGATTGCTTTGAAAATATTGAACTAGACTTGCAGCCCAGGAATGAATTTCCCTTGATCATGTTGAATAATTCTTTTTATATGCTGTTGAATTTGATATGCTAGTATCTTGTAGAGAATTTTTGTATCCATATTCATCAGGGATATTGGCCTGTAATTCTACTTTTTTGTGGGCTTTCTGTCTGGTTTGGGAATCAAGGTAATGGTCGCTTCATAGAATGATTCTGGAATGTTCCCTTCTGTTTCTATTTTTTGGAACAGCTTGAGAAGGATAGGTATTAACTCTGTTTTAAATGTCTGGTAGAATTCCCCTGGGAAGCCATCTGGCCCAGGTCTCTTATTTGTTGGGAGATTTTTGATAACTAGTGAAGAAACTGAATTAGTTATCGATTTGTTCAAATTTCCTATTTATTTCCGTTTAAGTTTTGGTAGTATGTGGGTGAATAGGAATTTGTCCATTTATTCTAGGTTATGCAGTTTGTTGGTGTATATTTTTTTCATAGTATTCTCCTGTAATTGCTTGTATTTCTGAGGGATTGGTTATGATAAATCTATTTTCATTCACGATTTTATCTATTTGGATCCTTTTTTTTTTCTTTTGAGAAGTTTGGCTAGGGGGTTATCAATTTTGTTTATTTTTTCAAAAACCCAGCTCTTAGTTTCATTGATCTATTCTACTGTCTTTTCAGATTCTATATTGTTTATTTCTTCCATGATCTTTATTATTTCTCTTCTTCTGCTGGCCTTGAGGTTTCTTTGTTGTTATGCTTCTAGTTCCTTTAGGTGTGCTGTTAGGTATTGTATTTGGGATTTTTCTTGTTTCTTGAGATATTCCTGGATTGCATTGTATTTTCCTTTTATGACTGCCTTTGCTGCATTCCAAAGGGTTTTTGACTATTGTGCTTTCATTTTCATTTGTTTACATATATTTTTAAATTTCTTCTGTAATTGCCTGGTTGACCCATTTATTCTTTAATAGGATGTTCTTTCACCTCCATGCATTTGGAGGTTTCCCAAACTTTTTCCTGTGGTTGATTTCAAGTTTCATAGCATTATGACCTGAAAATGTGCATGGTATGATTTGTTGAGGGCAGTTTTGTGAACCAGTATATGATTTATCTTCTAGAATGTTCCATATGCATTTGAGAAGAATGTGTATTCTGCTGCTTTGGGATGAAGAGTTCTGACTACATCTGGTCCAGTATTTCATTCAGGGCCATTGTTTCTTTATTGATTTTCTGTATAGATGATCTGTCCACTGCAGTAAGTGAAGTATTAAAGTCCACTGCAATTACCACTTTCTTATGCATAAGATTGCTTATGTTTGTGATTGTTTTATATATTTGGGTGCCTCCAAATTGGGTGCAAGACATTTATAATTGTTAGCTCTTGATGGATAGACCCCATAATTATGATATAATGCCCTTCTTCATCTCTTGTTACAGCTTTTAGTTTAAAATCTTGTTTGTCTGATATCAGTATGGCCACTCCAGCTTTCTTTTGACTTCCAGTAGCATGATAGATGGTTCTCCATCCCCTCACTTTCAATCTTAAGGTGCTCTGAGGTATAAAATGGGACTCTTCTAGACAACAAACAGGTGGGTCTTGTTTTTCATCCATTCTGATACTGTATGTCTTTTGATTCCAGCATTTAGTCCATTTACATTCAGTGTTATTATTGAAAGATATAGATTTATAGTCATTGTGTTTTCTGTAGGTTTCATGCTTATAGTGATGTCTCTGGTCCTTTCTAGTTTTTACAACATTACACTCACAAAGTCCCTGTTAGATCTCTTGTACGGCTGGTTTAGTGGTGATGAATTCCATCAGTTTTTGTTTCTCTAGGAAAACCTTTACCTCGCCTTCTATTCTGAATGACAGGCTTACTGGATAAAAGATTCTTGGCTGCATATTTTTCTTATTTAGCAAATTGAAAATTTCCAGCCCCTCCTTTCTGGCCTGTTAAGATTCAGTAGATAGGTCTGCTAGTACTTTATGTGTCTACTCTTGTAGGTTAAGGCCCGTTTGCTCCTAGCTGCTTTCAGAATTCTCTCTTTATCCTTTCATTTTGCCAGTTTCACTATGATATGTCATGCAGAAGATTGATTCAAGTTACATCTGAAGGAAGTTCTCTGTGCCTCTTGAATTTCAGTGTCTGTCTCCTTCCCCAGATTGGGGAAGTTTTCAGGTATGATTTGTTCAAGTACGCCTTCCTCCCCTTTCTCTCTCCTTTTTCTGGAACTCCTATGATAAGGACATTATTACGTTTCATTGAATCACTTAGTTCTCTAATTTCCAGTCATGGTCCAGATTTTTTTAACTCCCTTTTTCTCAGCTTCATCTTTTTCCATAGTTTTATCTTGTATTTCACTTATTCTCCCCTCTACCTCTTCATTCCTCACTGTCTCCGTCTCTAGTTTGTTTCACACCTCATTTACAGCATTTTTTATTTCATCATGACTATTTTTTAGTTCATTGATCTCTGCATCAATAGATTCTCTGCTGTCTTCTATGCTTTTTTTCAAGCCCAGCGATTAATCTTACGACTATTAGTCTAAATTCTTGTTCAGTTATATTGTTTATATCTGTTTTGATCAATTATTCAGCTGCCATTTCCTCCTGGAATTTCTTTTGAGGAGAATTCTTCCATTTCAACAGTTTGGTTAGTTTTCTGTCCCTTATGCATTATAAAAGCTTGTTACATGTCCTGCATCTGTGAGCATTACTTTATTCAAGAGGGGTCATATACTGTCCAGGGCCTGGCCCTTCAGGAGGTATTTTTTGGAGTGTGTTACTTGCTTTCTGTTGTTATGACTCTGGATGCTTAATCTGCCTACTCTGGATGTTTTGGACCCTCCACCAGGTGTGCTATGATTTGTTCACTGAAGTAGCCCTGGAAAAGAAAACAAACAAATAAAACAAAAAGAAAAAGAAAAAAATAAGAAAAACAAAATCACCAGCTAAAGCAAAACAACGGGGTGAGGGCATTGCTGATGGAAGAGGCCTTACCCCATACAAAGAGAGAAATGATGGGGGAGGGGGCAGGAAAAGAAAAGAACAGAAAACTAACCAGGCAGAGAAACTATATGGCTTAATTGAGAGAAAGAGTGGGGGAAATAAAGAAAGAGGTATAGAATGGGTATAAAGAGAACAGATTAAATATGTCTGCTTAAACAAACCAACAACCAGAATAAACAGACTAAAGGAGGGAAGAAATAAAAAGTAGAAAAGGAAAAAATACACACACACACACACACACACACACACACATAATAAGAATTGTCCAAGAATTAAATCAGAAAATGTGAAACTTCTGGGTGCCTTGGAACTGGTGGCAGCACTTGTATGGAGGAAGGGCTGTCTGGTTGGCCAGCTGAACTGGAGGAGAGAGAAGTTGCAGAGGGCAGGGAGCTGTTTTTGACTGTGGAGAGCGAATGGAGATGGGGGGAGAATACGGGAAATGCCCCATCCCCAAAAGCAGCTGGAAAGAAAGCGGAAAAGTGGTAACAGCCACAGAGACTGAACTAAAAAGGGAGAAAGGATAAAGGAGAGGGTTTAAGTTCCATTAAGACTCTATAAACAGGGGTAGCACAAGCATCACAGCTTGATAGCTTGTGGTGCTCTGGTGGGAAGGGTGAATCCCCAGGAACAGAGGGAAGTCTGAGGGGTCCTTGGGCCACACAGGGAGAGGCAGTTCCCCTGCTGGGAGAACATTTGGTAGAGGTGGTGTGGCCACCCAAATGCAAAGGTCCCATTGGAACCCAGAGAACCACATTCGCTGGTGCTGGAACAAGGTCATTAAGGGTGAAGCCTGGTGCCAAATGGGATGCTGTGATTTTCCATACTCCTTGAAACACTGCTGCTACAGGACTGTGTGAACGTTTTCTGGGACGGGCTGGCACCCTGCTGCAGTCTCTGGGCAGTAGCAGCAGCACTGTCCTGTGAATGTTCCTCAACATCACTGGCACCTGGACATTGCTCAGTGAGACTCTCCCTCAGAAGGTCTGAGCAGGTCAAAGCCACAGTCCCTCAGAAATGACTGGTTGGGAAACACAGCTTCATCTGAAATAAAACTCAGGAAGGAGGTGCTGCCTGGCAACCTGAAGGCTTGGTCATGGACAAGGTAAAAGCAGGGACTGGACAGAAGCTGGAGACAAAGGAAAGGTGTGTGGTTGCTGGTCAAGGAGAACACAGAGTCCCAATACTAGAGACTGATAGCTGGGTCATACCATTTTCACGCCTCCCATGCATTTGCAAACACACCTACAAGTGTCACAACAATCAGCACTAGTAATGTAACCAATGCCATCTAGTGGAAAATAGAGGCGTTACACTAAGCCCAGCCCAATCTCCCTCTTCAGGAACACGACAAGCCTCTCCGCCTGCTTAGTTTACAGACTATAAAGTGCTTCATAGTTTGACTTCTAGGGGAAACAGATGTAATTTCAATCATATTCCAGACTGGTCGCTGGTCAATCTATTCTAATTTTTTTGTTGTTACTGTTGTTTCTTTTCTTTTTCTTGAACAGAGAAAAAAATTATTTTTATTTTCAATTTTTATTAAAAATATTTTTCAATTTGTATCTACTATATTTTTTACTTTTTTTTTAATTTTTCAAATTCTATTTTCTGCCTCATCCATCCTTGCCACCATGGCATCGTTTCAAGATTACAATAGAATTGTAAAATTCTATTTTACTTTCATTATTTCATTTTATTCTATTTCAGTGTATTCATTTTTTCAAATTTTGAAACGTTTTCTTTGCTTTGCTTCCTTTTTCTTCTTTCTCTCTTTCTTTTTCCTTTTTTTCTGTAATCTATCAAGCTCCTTTCAACAACCAGACCAAAACATACCTAAGATCTAGCATAATTTATTTGATTTGTGTGTGTGTTGTTTTTTAATTTTTTTATTTTAATTTTTTACCTTATTAATTCCTTTTCTTCCGTGAAAATGATGAAATGAAGGAATTCACCCTAAAAGAAATAGCAGGAAGAAATAACAGCCAGGGTCTTAATCAAAACAGATACAAGCAAGATATCTGAACCAGAATTTAGTATCATGATAATAAGAATACTAGCTGATGTAGAAAATGGATTAGAAACCCTTTCTGTGGAGATAAAAGAAGTAAAATCTAGTCAGGATGAAATAAAAAATGCTGTAACTGAGCCTCAATCTTGAAAGAATGCCACGGTGGCAAGGATGGATGAGGCAGAGCAGTGAATCGGCAATATAGAGGAAAAACTTATGGAGAATAATGAAGCAGAAAAAAAGAGGGAGACTAAGGCAATAGAGCATGATTTAAGAATTAGAGAAATTAGTGACTCATTAAAAAGGAATAACATAAGAATCATAGGGATCCCAGAAGATGAAGAGAGAGAAAAATGGGTAGAAATGTTATGTGAGCAAATCACAGCAGAAAACAGTGTGGAGTTTCCTCAAAAAATTAAAAATAGAACTACCCTACAACGCAGCAATAATAGCACTACTAGGAATTTACCCAAATGATACTGGAGTGCTGATTCATAGGGGCACATGTACCCCAATGTTTATAGCAGTGCTTTCAACAATAGCCAAATTATGGAAAGAGCCTAAATGTCCATCAACTGGTAATGGATAAAGAAGATGTGGTTTATGTATACAATGGAATACTACTTGGCAATGAGAAAGAATGGAATCATGCCATTTGCAGTAGTGTGGATGGAACTAGAAGGTATTATGCTTAGTAAATAAGTCAGAGAAAGACAGATATGTTTTCACTCACATGTGGATCTTAAGAAACTTAACAGGAGACCATGGGTAAAGGGAAGGGGAAAATTAGTTACAAACAGAGAGAGAGGGAGACAAACCATAAGGGAGTTTTAAATACAGAAAACAAACTGTGGTTTGATTCGGGGTGGGGGAGAGGGGAAAATGGGTGGTGGGCATTGAGTAGGGCACTTGGGATGAGCACTGGGTGTTGTGTGTAAGCAATTAACCACAGGAATCTACCCCCAAAACCAAGAGCACACTGTACACTGTATGTTAGATAATTTGACAATAAATTATATTAAAAATAAATATTAATAAATAAATAAATAAGTAAAATTTTCAATAATATAGGTGTACAGGGAATATATCTCAACATAATAAAGGCCATATACTAAAAATCTACAGCTAACATCATACTGAATGGTGAAAAACAGAGATTTGCCTCTATGCTCAGAAACAAGACAAGAATGTCCATTCTTGCCCCTTATTATTCAACATTGTATTGGAAGTCCTGGCCCCAGCAATCAGAGAAGATAATGAAATGAAAGGAAGTAAAACTGTCTCTATTAGCAGATGACTTAATACTATTCATAAAAAAGCCTAAAGATTCCACCAAAATCTATTAGAACACATAAATTCAGTAAAGTTTTGGAAACAAAATTAAAACTCTTACACATGTCAGAAGTTAGTTACATTTCTATATACTAATAACAAAACAGCAGAAAGAAATTAAGAAAACAATCCCATTTACAACAGTGCCCAAAAGAATAAAATACCTAGGAATAAACTTAAGCAAGGAGATAAAATATCTGTACTCTGAAAACTATAAAACATTGATGATATAAATTGAAGATGATAAATGAAACACTATTCCATGATCATGGATTTGAAAAATTAATATTCTAAAAATGTCCATACTACTCAAAGCAATCTACAGATTCAATTGGATTCCTATTAAAACACCTACAGCATTTTTAAAAACCTAGAATAATACTAAAATTGTATGTATGTTTTGATTACTAACGACAATATGGAACAGACATAAAAATAGATACATAGATCAATGAAACAGAATGAAGAGCCCAGAAATAAACCACAGTTATATAAGCAATCTATGAGAAAGGGGGCAACAATAAACAATGGGAAAAAGATAGTCTTTTCCATAAATGATGCTGAGAAAATGGATAGCTATATGCAAAAGGAGGAAACTGGACCTCTTTCTTCTATCATATGCAAAAACAAATTCAAAATCAATTAAAGATCTAAATGTAAGACATTAAACTATAAAACTCCTAGAAGAAAGCATAGCCAGTAATTTCTTTGACATCAGCCACTGCAATATTTTTCTAGACATGTCCCTTAAAGCAAGGGAAACAAAAGCAGAAAAAAACTATCAGGCCTACACCAAAATAAAATGATATACACCATATGATTCTTTGTGCTTTTGCACAGAGAAGGAAATAATCAATGAAACTAAAGAGCAACCTACTGAATGGGATAAGATATTTGAAAATGATATATCCAATAAGGGGTTAATATCCAAAATATATAAAGACTTTATACAACCAAATACCAAAAAGAAAAACAAATAATCTGATTTTAAAATGGGCAGATGGCCTGTCTTCCAAAGAAGACATACAGATAGTCAACGGACACAACATGATGCACATCAGTACTCTCAGGGAAATGAAAACCCAACCACAATGAATTATAACCTTACACATGTCAGAATGGCTAAAATAAAAAGAAATAACAAATGGTGAGTTTGTTGAGAAAACGGAACCATAATGCATTGTTGGTAATGTCAATTGGTGCAGACACTGTAGACAACAGTATGGAGGTTCCTTCAAAAAATTCAAAATAGAGTACCCATATGATCCAGTAATGCTTCTACTGGGTATTTACCCAAATAAAGTGAAAACACTAATTGAAAAAATATATGCACCCTTATGTTTATTGGATCATTATTAAAAAAGCCAAGATATGGAACCAACCCAAGTGTCCACCCATAGATGAATGAATAAGGAAGATATGGGAGATTATATATATAAATATATATATATATGATTTTTATTATTTTTATGTTTTAATGTTCATTTATTTACTTATTTTGAGAAAGAGAGAGAGAGAGCACAGAGGACAGGCAGAGAGAGATGGAGAGAGAGAATCTCCAGCAGGCTCCATGCTGTCAGTGAAGAGATTGATTCAGGGCTCCATCTCACAAACCATGAGATCATGATCATGACCTGAGCTGAAATCAAGAGTTCAATGCTTAACTGACAAGCTACCCAGGCACCCCAGTGGTATATGTATTTATTGGAATATTACACACTCATAAAAAAGATGAGGTTTTTTTCCCATCTGTGACAACATGGATGGACCTAGAAGATACTATAATAAGTAAAATAAGTCATAATGAAAAGGACAAATGTCATATGATTCTGCTTATATGTGGAAGCTAAAAAAATAAAACAAATAATTAAACAAGAAGCATAAACAGGGACACCTGGCTGGCTCAGTCAGTGGAGCATGCAACTCCTGATCTCAGGGTTGTGAATTTGAGCCCAACCTTGGGTGTAGAGATTATTTAAAAATAAAATTTCAGAACAAAAATAGCACAGACAGACCCATATATACAAAGAGTTGATGGTTGTCAGATAGAAGGGGGCTGGGTGATGGCCAAAATGGGTGAAAGGGAGTGGGAGATACAGGCTTCCAGTTATGGAATGAAAAAGTCATGGGAAGAAAAGGTTCAACATAGAAATATAGTCCATGATATTATAATAGCATAGCACCATGACTGATGGCGAGCAGAGCATAATGCATAGACTTGTCCAATCACTATGTTGTATACCTAAAACTAATATGACATTGTAGATCAACTATATTTCAATTAAAGCAATTCAAGAAAAAAGTAAAACTTGAGTTCCAACTGTGTGCAAGTCTTGCTATAGATCTTGCTTCTCCTATTATTCTCAGTACAAAGCATTAGTTTTTTTCCTTAGAACATCGTCGTCATTGCAATTTCAAAACTGAGCAAGCTAAGTGAGCCAAAAGAGTCTTGTTGAAGACACATTTCACATAAACTATTTTATTCTGGTCTTGGAGTGTTTTTATTTAAAACAGTGGAGTTGGTAAGCAGGGATATCTTTGTGATTCCCTATTTGTTTGCTCTAATATTAGTGATTAAATACTCAAGTATTCCTTCAGTTACTCCAAAGAACTAAATGTATAAAATGGATAAATTCCAAAATGAATAAAAGAAAATGGCATGTTAGAGAAGCTGATACTATTTTGTATTTTTTAGGAATATTCTCAGACTATTGTATTATAGTTTGTATTATAAAAACAAATAGTTTGTATTATAAATATAAAATATGGGCTATAGATACAATATCAGAATTTTATGTACACACATTTGAGCTAGTATTTCATTTTAAATTTATGTTTAACTTTTAAAGTGTCTAACTAGGTGAAAAAAGTAAATGGAAGGTACTAACCTGGAGTCTGCAGATAATGATGATCACAGTTGCCAACTAAAGCCATCTGTGTGTCAGTGAGATAAAAGAAAAACTCCTTCCAAACGTGAAAAGAGCTCTATGCTCTAGAGTCACATAGAGATCTATATTTGACCTAACAAAGGGAAACTCCTACTAGATTCAAACTTTTTTGGAAGATCAGGAAAGTTATAATATAGTATAGAAATTTTAGGGTGCCTCGTGGGTCAGTCCGTTAAGAGTCAGACTTCTAGTTTCGGCTCAGGTCATGATCTCATGGTTCGTGAGTTTGAGCCCCATATTGGTTTCTGCACTGGGGGTGTGGAGACTGCTTGGGTTTCTCTTTCTCTCCCCTCTCTTTCTGCCTCCCCCCACTCATGTTCTCTCAACCTCAAAATAAATAAACTTTAAAAGTTAAAAAAATTTTTTTTTACTTAGGTGATTTTTGCTGATTGCTATCACTTTTATTGGATAAAGCATTATTATATTGTAAAACATATGGAATATAAAGTTTATCAACTTGTAAAGTTCAAACTCATTATAGAACTGGAGATTTAAACTAGAGTATTCTTAAATTCCAAAGCTAAGAACTTAGCTTTGTAGTTCACTTCAAATGCACAAAAATAACTTTATATATTTGGTATCAAAAATACTATTTTTCACTATACAAAAATATCTTTCTGAGTTCTCATGTTCTGAAAGTGTCTCTGTTTATAAAATTTAGAAATTTTTTTCATGGTGGGAAGAAAATGATATACAAAAAGAACATCTAAGGATAATAAGAAATTCATCTTTTTAAATTTTTTAACGTTTATGTTTTTTTTTTTAACTTTATAGTTTATTGTCAGGTTAGTTTCCATATAACACCCAGTGCTCTTCCCCACAAGTGACCTCCACCAAGACCATCACCCCCATTACCTTTCCCCCTTCCCCTTCCCCCCTCAGTTTGTTTTCAGGATTCAAGAGTCTCTCGTGTTTTGTCTCCCTCCCTCTCCCTAACTCTTTTTCCTCCTTC
>JAQQST010000821.1:0-14391 GCA_028646485.1 Cryptoprocta ferox
GATATTGTCCCATTTGATTGTATCACTCAGGTCTCAAATTCTCTTTTCTTGTATCAATTTCTCTTTTTCTCAACTTCCTCTTTTGCTATAACTGTGTCTTCTAATTCACCTATTCTCCTCTCTGCCTCTTCAATCCGTGCAGTAGCCACCTCCATTTTATTATGCATCTCATTTTTAGCCTTTCTTTACTCATCACAGCTATTTTGAAGCTCCCTAGTCTTTGTATCAATAGATTCTCTGATGCTTTTTTCAAGCCCAGCGATTAATTTTATGACAAGTGTTCTAAATTCTTGTTCAGTTATATCTGTTTTGAGCAGTTCTGTGGCTGTGACTTCTTCATGGAATTTCTTTAGAGGAGAGTTCTTTCATTTCGTCATTTTGGCTATCTTTCTGTCTCTTGTCAGTTTTAAGAGCTCCTTATGCACTGTGCACCTGTTAGTGTTGCTCTATTGAAGGAGGCTCCTTGACTGTCCAGGTCCTGTCGTTTCAGAAGTGTTCTTTTAATAGTGTCTCTCGGTTTCTCTTGTTATGCCTTTGATTTTTTACTTCCCTACTAAGTGATATTTGGGACACTCCACCATGTGTACTTTGGCTTGTTTCTTGAGGTAGCCGTGAAAAGGAAAACAGACAGACAAACACACAGGGAACAAAAGCACACAATTGCAGACAAATCAAATAAGCAAGCAAATCAAAAGGGGAAAGAAAAAAAGAACAGAAAAGAAAAGAAAGAAAAGGAAAAGAAAAAAAAAAGAAGGTGGGTGGAGAACAACCAAAGACCAAGGACAGTCTGAGAGCATAAAACCTGCGGAGAGGGAAAATAAGAATGAGATAAGGGAAAATATATCTGGATGGCAAGAATTGATGTAATTAAGGCAGTGCCTAAATGTTGGTCTTTCCCAGACTCCAGGGAGGGAATGGAAAAAAGAAGGAAACAGGAAAATAGAAAAGAGAAAATAAGGAAAAAAAATTTTTTTTAAAAAGGAAAAAAATTAGGAAAAAAAAAAAGGCAACCCTCCAGTGTGGATGGGCATGGCTTGGTGTAGGTATGTCGGGTCTCAGGGGCTGCTCTCTAAGGCCCCGCCTAAGTGATTGCAGGGAGAAAAATGGCGGCGCCCCAAACCCTTCTCAGACCATGCGTTGCAAGCCACTCTTTTGAGTCTGATCTCCCCGAGCCATGGGCGGGCCAAATTGCTTTTTTTTTTTCCCCTAAGCTCCGCCACGTTTCCAAATCCTAGTCCATGCACTTTAATGCTGCCGCCCCAGATAAAACGTATATGACATCTTCTTTATCCATTCATCTGTCGATGGACATTTAGGCTCTTTCCATACTTTGGCTATTGTTGAGAGTGCTGCTACAAACGTTATGGTGCATGTGTCCCTTTGAAACAGCAAACCTGTATCCCTTGGATAAATACCTAGTAGTGCAATTGCTGGGTCATTGGGTAGTTCTATTTTTAATTTTTTGAGGAATCTCCATACTGTTTTCCAAAGTGGCTGTACCAGTTTGCATTCCCACCAGCAGTGCAAAAGAGATCCTCTTTCTCTGAATCCTTGCCAGCCTCTGTTTTTGCCTAACTTGTTTTTAGCCATTCTGATGGGTGTGAGGTGGTATCTCATTATGGCTTTGATTTGTATTTCCTTGATGATGAGTGATATTGAACATCATTTCATGTGTCTGTTGGCCCTCTGGGTATCTTCTTTGGAGAAGTGTCTGTTCATGTCTTTAGCCTATTTTTTCACTAGATTATTTGTTTTTTGGGTGTTGAGTTTGATAAGTTATTTATAGATTTTGGATACCAACCCTTTATCTGATATGTCGTTTGCAAATATCTTCTCCCATTCCATCAGTTGCCTTTTAGTTTTGCTGATTGTTTCTTTTGCTTTATTATCTTGATGAAGTCCCAATAGTTCATTTTTGCTTTTGTTTCCCTTGCCTCTGGAGATGTGTTGAATAAGAAGTTGCTGTGGCCAAGGTCAAAGAGGTTCTTGCCTGCTTTCTTCTCGAGGATTTTGATGGCTTCCTGTCTTACATTTAGGTCTTCCATCCATTTTGAGTTTATTTTTGTGTTTGGTGTAAGAAAGTGATCCAGGTTAATTTTTCTGCATGTCACTGTCCAGTTTTCCCAGCACCACTGGCTGAAGAGACTGTCTTTATTCCACTGAATATTCTTTCCTGCTTTGTCAAAGATGAGTTGGCCATATGTTTGTGGGTCCATTTCTGGGCTCTCTATTCTGTTCCATTGATCTGAGTGTCTATTCTTGTGCCAGTACCAAACTGTCTTGATGATTACAGCTTTGTAATACAGCTTGAAGTCTGGGATTGTGATGCCTCCAGCTTTGGTTTTCTTTTTCAAGATTGCTTTGGCTATTCGGGGGCTTTTCTGGTTCCATACAAATTTTAGGATTGTTTTTTCTAGCTCTGTGAAGAATGCTGGTGTTATTTTGATAGGGATTGCATTGAATATGTAGATTGCTTTGGGTAGTATCGACATTTTAACAATATTTCTTCTTATCCAGGAGCATGGAATATTTTTTCATTTTTTTGTGTCTTCAATTTCCTTCATCAGCTTTCTATTTGCAGTGTATAGATTTTGGTTATGTTTGGTTTGGTTATGTTTATTCCTAGGTATTTTATGGTTTTTGGTGCAATTGGAAATGGGACCAACTCCTTGATTTCTCTTTCTGTTGCTTCCTTGTTGGTGTAGAGGAATGCAACCGATTTCTGTGCATTGATTTTATATCCTGCCACTTTGCTTTATTCCTGGATCAGTCCTAGAAGTTTCTTAGTCAAATCTTTTGGGTTTTCCAATGGAACATACATTTTCAAATCAATTGGGTAAATATCTGGGAGTTTGCTGAATTGTATAGTGAGAATTACTTAGCTTTGTAAAAAAAAAAAAAAAAAAAAAGCCTGCCAAACCATCTTCCAAAGTGCCTGTACCAATGTGCACTACCATCAGGAATGAATGAGAGTTGCTGTTGATCCACATCCTTACCAGTAACTGGTAGTGTCAGGGTTTTGATTTTCTTAGTCATTCTAATAGGGGTGTGGTGGTACCTCATTGATGTTGAAAGTGCATTTTCCTAATGACAAATGATGTTGAGCATCTTTTTATATGCTCACTTGCTGTCTGTATATCTTCTTTGCTGAAGTGTTGTTCAGATCTTTGGCTCATGTTTAACTGAGTGGTTAGGTTTCCTTATTGTCGAGCTTTAAGTTTTCTTTATATATTTTGGATGCAAGTCCTTTATCAGAAATGTGTTATGCAAATAATTTTTCTCCAGTTTATGGCTTATTTTTAATTTTGTTTTACAGTATCTTTAGCAGAACAGACGTCTCTCATTTTAATAAAATCCAAGTTATCATTATTTTTCTTTCATGGATTATACTCTTGTGTTGTATCCAAATTTTCTTTATCAAGACTAAGGTCATGTAGATTTGCTCCTATATTTTCTTCTAGAAGATTTACATGCATTTTACATTAATGCATAATATGCTTTTTAAATTAATTTCTGGGTAAGGTGAAATATCTAAGTCCATTTTTGGTCTATTTGGTTTGTTTCTGGTTTTTTGTTTCATTTGGTTTCGTTTGGCTTTTTGTTTATGGCACCATTTGTTGAAAAGACAATCCTTTATCTACTGAATTGCCTTTTCATCTTCCTCAACAATCAGTTGGCTGTATTTGTCTGGGCCTACTCCTTCTTTTCCTTTGATCTTTGTGTATATTTTTTCACGAGTACCAGATTGTCTTTCTTATTGTAGTACAACTCTTAAAACATAGTGTGTGGCAAAAAAAAAAAAAAAAAGTGGCATACAGTAAGAAAACGTAACAACTTAGATAAGAAGATAAAGCAAGTTGAATAAGAAAACAGGAAAGGGCACCTCTGGTGGTTCAGTCAGTTGAGTGTCCACCTTCAGCTCAGGTCACAATCTCACAGTTCGTAAGTTCGAACCCACATTAAGTTCGCTGCTATCAGTGCAGAGCCCACTTCAGATCCTCTGTCCCCCACCCCCGTCTCTGCCCCTCTCTTGCTCACACTCTCTGTCTCAAAAATGATTAAACATTAAAAGAAGAAGAAGAAGAAGAAGAAGAAGAAGAAGAAGAAGAAGAAGAAGAAGAAGAAAAGAAAACAGAAAGAGCAAGACAATAGAAGCAACTCCCAGAGTTGCAGAATTTGGAATTGTGGGTCTATTTTTACAATATTCAGTGAGATGAATGACAGAATTTATTAGCACAGAGGCATAAACTATTTTTTAAAAAAGAGATGAAGTAGACTTGGAATAGTACCAAATAGAAATCTCAGGGGAACTTGGGTGGTTCAATCAGTTAAGCACCCAATTTCTGCTCAGGTCATGATCTCACAGTTCATGGGCTTGAGCCCCATGTCGGACTCTGTGCTGACAGGTCAGAGCCTGGAGCTTGCTTCAGATTCCGTGTCTCCCTCTCTCTCTGCTCCTCCCCAACTTGTGCTCTGTCTCTTTCTCTCTCAAAAATAAACATTAAAAAATAAAAAAAAAGAAATCTCAGAACTGAAAAAAAGAAAATAACTGAATTTAAGAACAATAAACTAGATCCAGATAATGAGAAAATGGTGAAATAAAAGATAAGTTAATAATAACAAAACAAAGGTATGATAAAGGCTGGGAAAATATGAGTATATGTGATACACAGAATAAAGATAAATAAAGAAGATAAACAAACTTGACTAACCCAGGAAAATAAAAAAGAGGACCCAAATCAACAAAATTATAAGTAAAAAGATTACAACTGCTACCACAGAAATACAAATGATCATAAAATGCTACTATGAACAACTATATGCCAAGAAACAGGACAACCTAGGGGGGGAAAAAAGATGAATTCTTAGAAACATGCAACATACCAAGACTAAATCAGGAAGAAATAGAAAATCTGAACAGAACAATTACTAGCAAGGAGACTGAATCAGTAATCAAAATCTCCCAACGGAAAAAAAAAAAAAAAAAAAAAAAAAGTAGGACCAGATGGTTTCAGAGGTGAATTTTACCAAACATTTATTTTTTTAAGTTTACTTATTTATTTTGAGAGAGAGCGCGAGAGCACGAGTAAGGGACTAGGGGAGGAGCAGAGAGAGACAGAGAGAATCCCAAGTAGGCTCGGTGCTGTCAGCTCAGTCTGTTAAGTGCCCAGCTCTCCGTTTCAGCTCATGTCATGATGTCAGGGTTTCCTGAGTTCAAGCCCAACATCGGGCTCTGTGCTGACAGTGCATAGCCTACTTGGGATTCTGTCTCTCCCTCTATCTCTCTCTGCCTTCCCCGACTCACACTGTCTCTGTCTCTCTCAAAATTAATAAATAAGCTTAAAATTTTTGTAAGTATAGAAGAAAGATTAGGATTCTCTCCGTTTCTCTCTCTGCCCCTCCCCCACTTGCTCTCTCTCTAAAAATAAATAAGCTTTTTAAAAAAGAACTATTATTCCTAGACTAGAAAAAGAATTAACACCATTCAACTCCTTTTATGAGCATAATTTACTAGTATATCATAAGAAGGCAATTTTACTCATGAACATAGATGTTTAAAGGAAAAAAATTTAGCAAACTGCATCCAGCAATATATATGAAATGCTAATATACATTACAACCAACTTAGTGTTAGTCTAGGAAAGTAGGGTTGGTTTAACATTAGAATAATCAATGTACTTTACACCATCAAGAGATAAAAGTGAGAAAATCTATGATAATTTCAAAAGACCTACAAAACAAGTAATATTCAATAGCTATTCATTATTTAAAAAAAAACTCTTTGCAATCTAGGAAGAAGGGAATTTCCTTATTCCATAATAGGTTATCTAAAAAATTACCTATTACAAACACTATTGTTAATGATAAAATGGAAGTTTTCCTTTTGGAACCAGAAAAAAAGACACACATACCTACTATCACCATTTTATTCAACATTTTATTAGAGGTCCTAACCAGTGCAGAAAAGCAAGGATAAGGAAGAAAATGTGTAAGAATTGGGAAGGAGGAAAACAATTATTGTCATAGATGACAATAGTATATGTAGAAAACTGAAAAGAATAAACAGAAAAATCATTAGAATTCATTAATTTATTTCTCAAGGTCACTGTACAAAGGATCAATATACAAAAATCAGTCATGTTTTTATATATGGCAATAACCAATTTGAAAATAAAAATTTTTAAATAATACCTTTTGTAACAAAATTAAAATATTAAATACTTAAATTTTTTTAAAAAATCAAATGAAATATATATAAGACAAAATTAAAGAAACAACATAAATATACTGTATAAGTAAATATATAAATCATGTTCATAAATTAGAAAATTCAATATAGTAAAGATGTTAGTTTCCCCAAATCGATCCATAGTCCAATGTAATTTCTTTTTTTTTAGTTTTTATTTAAATTCCAGTTAGTTAACATACTAACTGTGTAATATTAGTTTCAGGTGTACAGTGTACTGATTCAGGACTTCCATATATCACCCAGTGTTGATCACAAGTGCATTCCTTACTGTCCATCACCTATTTATGAATCCTAGCAAACTTCTTCTGTGAAACGTGACAATCTGATCCTGAAATATATATAAAAATTCAAAACTCCAAAGGTAAACAAGATTATTTTGAAGAAGAACAAGATGGGGAAACTTTTTCAACAGATGTGAAGACATAATAAAAAGGTACAATAATTAAGATAATATAGCACAAGAATAGACAAATAGGGGAGAGAACCCACAAACATAGGTATTCTTGATTTATGACAGAGTTGGAACTTCAGAACAGTAAAGGATATAATGATCTTTTCAATAAATAGTGGTAGGACAAGAAAATCTAAACAACAGTGCTGACAGATGTGTAGATAAGCAGTAAAACTATAAAGAAAAACTAGTAAGTAATTACTATAGAAATCAGCATAATGATTATATTTAATGGAGAAGAAAGGATTGTGTTTGTGAGTGGGACCATGGGTCCTTCTAAGGTGCTATTAATATTCTATATTTTTACCTGATGTTACTAGAGTGTTCACTTCATAATAGCTTTTTTAAACTGAACACATAGGTTCCAAACTGAACAGCAAAGTTCTAAAACATGGATGAATGGTAGCAGACCTAGAAAGACAAATCTTAAACTGGCAGTAGAGAAGCACTCTATCACTCTCTTGCCCTCTGTCTCTCTCTGTCTGTCTATCCCTAGAGAGATCTTCTAGAAAGATCCTATACAAAGATTTAAGAACAAAAAGAACTTCAGATTTTAGTAGCACAAGAAGCTAGAAGAAAATGGATTAATATGTTCAGTATTCTAAGTAAATGCTACTTCCAATGTGGAATTCTTTTTTCTTTTTATAAATGTGTATTCATTTTTTGAGAGAGAGAGAGAGAGCATGAGTATGAGGGAGGGGCAGAGAGAGCGGGGGACCAAGGATCCCAAGCAGGTTCTGCACTGACAGCAGTGAGTGCAATGCAGGGCTCAAACTCACGGACCATGAGATGAAGTCAGACACTCAACTGACTGAGCTACCCAGGCACTCCCCCAACCTAGAACCTAGAATATTCAGTTGTCTTTCATCCATTTGGGCTGCTACCCAAATGGTAGAGTACTGAATACCAAAGACTGAGTAGGTTATAAACAACAGAAATCTATTTCTTATATTTACAGAGGCTGGGATGTCCAAGATCAAGATGCAAGCATATTCAGTATTTGATGAAAGCCTGCTTCCAGATTCATATATAGCTTGGTCTTGTCTCTGTGCCTCGCATGATGGAAGGAACAAAAGAGCTCTATGGTGCCTCTTTTATAAGGGAGCTAATCCCATTCATGAGGACATCACACACATAACCCAATCACCTCCTAAATGCCCCACCTCCAAATACCATCCCCCTGGGAGTTAGTTTTCAACATACGAATTTTAGGAGGACACAGACATTAAGTGTATAGTTCTGGCCAAGCTATCAATCAAGGATGAGAATAGATGGAAGCCATTTTTAACCATATAAGATCTCAAATATATCTACTATAAGCTTTCTCTCAGCAATATACTGGAGCATATGCTCTGCTAAAACAAGAGATTAGGTTAAGAAAGAAAGCAATTTAGGATCCATAAAACTAGTGACCCAGCACAAGAGAGGTAAAAATCATCCCCAAGCTGATTGTGAAGGAGGATCCCCAGATGGCCGCTGTGAATAATAACAAGAAACAATACAGACTGGAGGGGGTTAGCAAATCCCGGGAAAGAGATTATCTGAAGTGTTTAACCATAAGAA
Organism: Cryptoprocta ferox; assembly: GCA_028646485.1. NCBI lineage: Eukaryota > Metazoa > Chordata > Mammalia > Carnivora > Eupleridae > Cryptoprocta > Cryptoprocta ferox. The sequence goes on from JAQQST010000821.1 coordinate 8,265, forward strand.
GAGGAAATTTACACATCTGAGGTAACATTTGGGGACAATTTATTGTTTTCTATGTAAAATCTAAGGGGAAAAAATAAAAGAGCAATTACAAAAATATCGTGGGGGTAGCAGTTAAAGTATAGGCTCTGAAACCAGGCTCTGAGTTCAAATACTGGTTCTGTCATATATATACTTTGGCAGAAAGTATATATAAAAGAGATCATAATAGTAACTACCTCATAAAGTCATATTAAGGAATATATGGGTAATCTATGGAAATCTCTAAGAGGAGTGTCTATCACAGTCTAGCTCAATACATGTTAGTAATTACAATATACTCCATGGCTCAGCTATATGTAGTTTGCATACAGTCACAGAAATATAAAATTGAACACTCAATAAACTGAAAATACAGTAATGCTGAGGTGGGTAGAAGGACAGGATGACTACATGTATATGGAAGGGGAGAGTGTGTATGTAGATATCTTCACATCTACTTGATAACGCATAAATGTGAAAAACCAAAAAAAAGCAATAGAAGCATATGTCGCTTTGTACCTTATATGTAGATGTATAAATAAGAATACTAGAATTAGCTTAAAAAGTTAAAAGTGGTTTCCTTTGAATGGAGGAATAGATACATTACTCTTCACAAACCTTGTAGAACTATCGGACTCTTTAAACTCTGTGTATGAAAAACAAATTTTAAAATGTTAAAACCAGACTTAAACCCAAAAAGTCATCTGTATGTAATGACAGAAAGAAAGTGATGTACAGAGCAGAGCATTTCTATGAGAACGGAGACAGCTTTGCTGCCTCTGGAGACTAACACATATTGAATAACCACATACTTCGAGGGATAGCAATTAAGCTCTTTCAATGCATGTTCCTTGAGCATGTCATTTTGGAAAACAGTTGACCCTAACTGTCAGCCTTCTTCTGCATTTGGCAGGACTTCCCCTGGCTCTCTGTGTCACTGTAACAGGTGAATAACTAAGAAAAAAAAGCCCTTCTTCTGCCTGTGGACACTTGTTTATAATGGCATTCAGGGTCCTGGAGCTAGGCTGACAGATGCTCCTCCAGAAGGTTAATGAGATAAAGGTTCCTCCAGCTGGCCCTTAAGCAGAGATTACACCTGAGGGGAAGATAAGCAGATTATTCCAGAAACAGACATTGCTTCATGTTCTTCATAAATTAGCACCCTTATAAAGGTAAACCAAGAAGGTTATCCTCTCTCGACTGGCATCAGTATTTAATTATTCATATTTCTTTCATTTTTTTAATGAGATTTGGGACTATTCTGTGATTGTTACCAGAATTGCCAATGCACAAAAGCCAGAATGTATTTGGAAACTAGAAGGGCTATTTTTGTTTTTTGGATTTTTCTCCAAGTTCAAGGAACCAAAGGTAAGTTATTTGAATATGTGTTTATTTTTAAAATTGCTTATCTATAAAATCTATTTGCAGGAATGAACATTCAAAATCAACAAGCTCACCGTTATTGTCTCAGAGGGCTAGTGTATGTAGGCCCTAAATAAATATTAATTGATTGAATGATTGTTAGAAATGGCTTATACTTGGTTGAATAATTATTTCATAATTTTAAGTACAATTTATGTTAACAAAATAGGAGAGATGAATGCATCCTTTTTTTTGCTTTTATAAATCATTGAATACAAATTCATATTATTAATACCAATAACATTAGTAGATCCATGAGACCATTCCATTTATTTCTTAAACTTGACAAATAAAATATAAAGTTGATGCTAATATTTTTTGAAGCTAATATTTTAAGCTATCTATGATCAGACAAAAAATGCATTTCTTACCTTCTCATAGTTAAATCTTGAGTTGCTTTTCCTTAAAAAATAGCAACTGGGCTTTGTCTTCAGAGTTCATGGTGATGACAAACTCAGAAACATGGTTGTTTTTGAAGTTGTGTACATAAAAGAATGAGGCAGTACATGTTCTTTTTTAAGTTTTTTTAAGATCACTGATAAATTTTATTTTGTTTATCTATTTATTTATTTGTTCATTTATTTATTATTTAAATCCAAGTTAGTTAACATATCTTGTAGTCCTGGTTTGAAGAGTAGAACTCGGTGATTTCTCTCTTACATATGACACCCCGTGCTCATCCCAGTAAGTGTCCTCATTCATGCCCATCACAGATTTGGCCCATCCCTCCACCCACCTCCCCTCCAGCGACCCTCAGTTTGCTCTCTGTATTCAAGAGTCTCTTATGGCTTGCCTCCCTCTCTGTTTTGAAGTTGTATGCATAAAAGAATGAGGCAGTGAATGTTCTTATGGCAAATCTTCAAATGAATTTAAAATTAAACCAAGCCACTAAACAGGCATATTTAAGAAAAATAATGTATTTTTTAAAATCCTGTTGAGGGCAGCTTCGCTTTTTTTTTTTTTTTTTAAGAATAAACCTGGTCATTGTAACATATTCAGTCTTTTTAAGACATTTGAAATCAGTAATGTCTGGTTCTTCCATAAGGATGACATAGCTTCAGACAATTAACATTTTAATCAAACTATTGGTTTGAAAATGTCCAGAGAAAGTAAAACAAAGAGTTGTTGCATTTGTAAGTCACAAAATAACTGATTCCGTCAGTTATTTTATATGTAACTTTTTAGTGGTTGAATTTAGAAGGAGAAAAAATTTTATAAAAGATTATACAAAAATTCCTTTTATGTTTTTCAACCTGTAAATGATAATGGATGAAGCAAAAGTTTACTTACCTTTCCTTTCAATTGTCAATTATATATCAATGTTTACATTTATAAAAACATTTTAATGAGAAAAAAATGATGGGATTCCAGTGTTTTTTGAGCTTAATTTGCTGAAACAAACTTACTGTCTACTTCACACACTTGACTAGGCAAATCAGCTTTGGGTTTGTCATTGTTGTTTAATTAATTGTGCTAACTAATTTAACAATTTTTGCTATGTTAATACATTATATATCAACCATTACAATTACAAATAGCATAACCAATTACAGAAAGTTAAATTAAATAAGCTCACCAAAATCTGTTAATAATTTGTTGTATGCCAGTTTCTATGAAACGAAGTACAATTAACTGCATAATAAAAAATGCTTATATTTTACTTGTTTGGGACTTTTTATTCTGTAAGAATCTCAGCTCTGTGAACTTTTGTTAATCTCCAATTACTGAGGTCTACATTAATTAGAGTTTATGTACTTCAGCCAGACTGGTTTCCCGTTGGTGACTAATTAACCATCACGAGTGTATTTACATAGAAAACAGTTTGGGGAGTGAGAAGAGTTCAATTTAATACAACTAGCTGTTAAACATATCCACTGAGTGTTCAAATTTGAGAGTTTGTTTTTTTAAATTATAGATTATTTTAAAAAATCAAAAAAGATATGAAAAAATTGCACATAAAACTTCCATCCAAACACAACCTATTCTAGTACTGATATACGTTCCCTCAGTCTTTTTCTCTGTACACTTATTTAATTTTTACATGATTGCAGTTCTACTGTAGCACAATCTTATATCAGGTGTTCTGTACTTCTGTTCCATTATATGAATGTTCTACATTGCTATCTAGTTTTGATAATTGTCAATTTTTGGCTGCATAATGTTCCTTTCAGTTGATATGTCATGATTTGCCTCACATAATACACAACAAAAGAGAAAAAATTGTTCCTAATTATATTGTTATTATGAATAACATTGCAATGAACATCTTTATGTATAAGTCTCTCTTAGTATTTAAGATTTTTAGCATAAATTGACTAAAGTAAAACTATTGGGCCAAAGCGACATAGACAGTTTTATAGTATTTGATTCGTGTTTACCAAGTTTCTTCTCGAAAGTTTTCCTATATCTTTAGGTGATTTTTCCCAATTCATTTCCACAGAGTGTTTACCAGCTACCCAATACTGTTCTAAATGTAGAATATTAAGAGACCCAAAGACATGTCAATACTTTAAAAGTTTTTCTTTAAGATTTGCAATTCTGAATGTAGTTTTCCCATTGATACACAAAAGTAAAATGGCTTTGATTTCAAAACATTTACTAAATAAAATTGTTTACATAATCAAACAGTTCAATAATCTCAAGGAACAATTATTTCATCACGATACCAAGGCACCTCTCCTATTCCTAATGGGGATCCCAGTTGGATCTGATATTCACAGCAATGCTTTGCGCTTTTACCTTTTCATTGCACATAAATAATCTCATCTAATTGCTTGTGACATTCCAATGTGTGGGAGAAAGAGAAGAGAAAAAATCCACCCTTGACAAGTCCTAAAATGGAAATAATGTGTATCAGAGTATGTGACTTTTGCATTACACTTATACTAAATGAAACCTTTAACTAAGTAAGTTACTCACTGAGGAACAGTAATTAGTTTTGTAGCTGTGAATGTCAGAAAATTTGCATTTGAAGACACTCTACTTCTTGCTACTGAGATATGTTCTCATTTCATAAAACTACCCAGGAAGGTATTTTCCCTCATTGTGGCTCCATTAACAGAAAACGTGGATTCATTCTGCCCACTGACAGTCACATTAACTTTGCAGCTCCTCTACTTTGTTCATCTCTGCTACAGTCTCAGGACAGTGTAATTCAAAATGTTCAAGGCAGACTTTTTGTTCAATTGTATCTGAAAAGATGCCCTTATAATCGAAGCTCTGTAAATTGAAAACACTTTGTGATCAACTGGGCAGACTCTGGCAGCACACCTTGAAGCCATTTCTTAGTTTAAATACTCGCTTTAAAAATAAAAAGCAATTTCTGCCTTGTGGCCCCTTGTGACAACCACACTAAAGGACTATCATATTGTGAACTAATTAGGCAACACTGACATGTCCTGCTGCTTTCTTGGGCACTTCTTTTTTTTTTAATTTTTTTAATGTTTTATTATTTATTTTTGAGAGAAAGAGGCAGAGCATGAGTGGGGAAGGGACAGAGAGAGAGGGAAACACAGAATTTGAAGCAATTCCAGGCTCTGAGCTGACAGCACAGAGCTCACTAACCACAAGATCATGACCTGAGCCGAAGTCGGACACTTAACCAACTGAGCCACCCATGCACCCCCTTTCTTGGCCACTTCTATCAATCATGAGTGTGCAGCCATAGTGACTATATTTGCATGCTAATTATCTCTGGAAATTTGGATCCTGTATACCTTTGTCAACACAATCATATTTACAGCAGATTATATGCTGTTTTAAAATAATCCATCTAGGTGCCTGGGTGGCTCAGTCAGTTGATCATCCGACTCTGTGAGTTTGATGTGATCAAACCCCACATCAGGCTCTACACTGAGCATGGGATCTGCTTAAGATTCTCTCTGTCTCTCCCTCTGCACCTCTCCCCTGCTTATGCTTCTCTCTCTCTCTCTCTCAAATAAAAAAAATAATCCATCTAAGGCAACAAAGTTTTTTATAAGAGTCTCTAGGTTTATGTTATAATATAGTATATATGTAGTAATGATCACAGTAAAAGTTCTGACATCATTGCTATATTGTGAAGTACCAGCCTCCAGGATGATAGAGGTCTCCATCCACATTGCCTCTTCCTACTTCAGGGTATGAAGGACACTTCTGCAGTTGTGGGGAAGGAAGTGGTTTTATACCAATCCTTGGAATACTGCAAAAGAGCTGTTGAAAGGAAGCCAAGTATTTGACCACAGTGTGAGTTTTAGCCTTCCAAAGTGGACAGTTTTTAGCAACCAGTGAGTCTGAGCTCGCTGTCTGAGAGTAAGAGACAGTTTCACTGGGATTTCAACCTCACAGATCAAGAGCACCAAGTCAGATGGAACCATTTTTTTTAACTTTATAGTTTATTATCAGGTTGGTTTCCATATAACACCCAGTGCTCTTCCCCACAAGTGACATCCACCATGACTGTCACCTCCCATTAGCTTTTCCCCTTCCCCTTCCGCCCTCAGTTTGTTTTCATTACTCAAGAGTCTCTCGTGTTTTGTCTCCCTCCCTCTCCCTATCTCTTTTTCCTCCTTCCCCTCCCCATGGTCCTCTGTTATGTTTCTTCTGTTAGACTTATGAGTGAAAACATATGGTATCTGTCCTTCTCCGCCTGACTTATTTCGCTTAGCATGACACCTTCGAGGTCCATCCACTTTGCTACGAATGGCCA
>JAQQST010000822.1:0-14390 GCA_028646485.1 Cryptoprocta ferox
CGCTGTGTCGATCTCTATGGGCATTTTGCGGCATTTGCAAGATAACCCCAGCTTAGCTCTGTGGTGTTCCTCACGGTTGAATCCTGGGTTAGTTCCTTTGTCCTCAGTGCAGACCCCGAAGGCCTCTTCTCTTCCCCATCCTGTTGTAAAGCAGATTTCCGTTCAGGTAGCATGTACCTGGTCCCCTCTGTCTTTCCCGGTTATTTTTACCTTGGCTACTGGACCTTTTATTTTACCGTTGTTCTTGTTAACACTAGTTTCTGCCTTACCTGTTTCCGGAATTTATAAATCCTTTGCCAGTTAACACAAGGCTTGGAAGTAGACAGTGTGATTTCCCGGCAAATTTATCTTCTAATTTTTGTTTTATTTAGATTTGCATTTAGTGATCCTGTCAACTTACAACAGGAAATGCTATCCTAAGGTGAAAACATTTGCTTTGTTTACTCCATAAGCGCCATAGAGCATTAGCAGGGGACCCTAGTGTGTGCTTTTATTCACCATCACATGCTACCTTCAGTTGGTGTATCAAGGATGCATACATTTCAGCACCAGAGTATTTAATGGAAGTTGTTCTCCCAGAATCCTTATAGTATAGTCTGTCTTCAGTTTGCTCAAACTAAGGCCATAGTGGTTTTCACAGTTTGGGAGAATTGACCTGATTAGGGTAATACCTTTTATAAGTTGTGCACAACCAAACAACAATTCTTTTAAGAATCTAATCATTCCTTTTTATGTTCTGTTTTGATCACTTCCACACACATGTGAGTGCAGTGTGGGCTGAACATGGGAAATGCAGTGGTGGTTAATACCCAGGCCCTGTCCTCGAGAACCTTAGCGTCTCCGGGCGTGTTAAGATCATTTTTAGACTTTTCCATTATGTGGAGAATTTTTTAATGTATATCATATTGAACAGTTGTTGTTGTCGTTATTGTTTTTTAATACCCTGACCTGACAAACAGCTTTGAGGAAATCTTTATATTTCGATAAACTCCAGGGTAGTGTTTTAAGAATTAATGATGTGCAGGGAGCCTGGGTGGCTCAGTCGGTTAAGTGTCCAACTTCAGCTCAGGTCATGATCTCTCAGTTGGCAGGTTCGAGCCCCGCATTGGGCTCTGTGCTGACATCTCAGAGCCTGGAGCCTGCTTCAGATTCTGTGTCTCCCTCTGTCCCTCCCTCACTCATGCTCTGTCTCCCTCTCTCTCAAAAATAAATAAGTATTTTAAAAAATTAAAAAAAAATTATTGATGTGTTACAAACTAGCGCTGACTCTGGGTTCTAGCCAGTGGCGTTAACTTGGGGAGAGTTATTTAACTTCAGCATCTGTTCTCATCTCTGAAATGATGGGTTGGGGCAAGATGATCTTCTCATTTTTCTTCTCCTTTTTTGTTTCTTTTAGAGTAGGCTTCATGCCCAGCATGGAACCCAGTATGGGGCTTAAACTCACAACCTTGAGATCAAGACCTGAGCTGACATCAAGAGTTGGATGCTTAACTGACTAAGCCACCCAGGAGCCCCTCATTTTTTTCTATTTTTAATTATAAGGGCCCCTGGTACACTGTGCTTTATAAGAACAGGTTTAGGTGGTTGCTGCCCACGTTCGCAATCAGATCAGTGAAGTGGGGGTGTGGATGGGAGTATTTGCAGGCTATCCCTTGGTACTTTCTCCCAAGGGTTCTATTGTGACATGTTCCATGATCTATAAAACCTTCCATTTCCTACCTGCAGGCATCATCTGATCTAATACCGTTAGTAATGACCACTTGGATGAATAAATAAGTCCATGTTATTTTATTAGAAGAAGGGAAACAACAGGAGTGCACTGACAAGAAAATTCACAAAAATTGTAACACCCACACAGGACATTCAGTTTGCTGTATTATTTGTCTGTCTTTGGTCACAGTTTTTGTCATAATTGGAAGACTTAGTAACAGAAAGCTTGAATAAAAGTAGCTTTAAAATTAAGTAAGAGGTTTATGGGGCACCTGGGTGGCTCAGTTGGTTAAGCGTTTGACTTTGGCTCAGGTCATGATCTCATGGTTCATGAGTTCGAGCCCCGCATCTGGCTTTGCCCTGTTGGCTGAGAGCCTGGAGCCTGCTTTGGATTCTGTCTCCCTCTTTCTCTGCCCCTCCCCCACCCATACTCTGTCTCTCAAAAATAAACAAACATTAAAAAAAAAAAAAGTAAGAGGTTTATTAACTCACAAGAGTCCCAAGCACTGAACTTCTGTGTTCTTCAGGTCTGTGGCCCAACAGTGTCATCAACGACAGTTCTTTCCATCGTGTTCTTTCATCCTCTGCATATGGTCTTTGTTCTCAGGCTCCTCCCACAGCCTCCAGATGGCTGCCGTGGTTTCAGGGGGCACATGAGAAGAGGCAACAACTGGGGGAGGGAGGGGAGGGGAAGAACTGATTCTCCTCCCGTGTAGTTTTTATTATGGAGGAAAACCTTACCAGAAGCCCTCCAGAAAACTTCTGAGTCCCTTTGGGACTGGGTCACATGCTGATGCCTCTTCCAGTCATCTGCAAAGGAGCAGGAATTATGACTGGCTTCACCCCTGGGAGCGGGGCAGGGGCGGGGGTCATTTACCCAAGCAAAGGGAAGGTGAACACCAAACCCAAATTAAGATTCTTCCAGTGAATCGGAAGTGGAAGGTTGGATTAGCAAGGGTGTTAGGCACTACTTACAGTAGGGCATCAGGGATGAGAAGTACCCCTCTTGCTTTTGTGAAGCTGAGTTTAAAATCATTTTTGTGGGTATCTTTTCTGAAGGGTTGGCTTTCTAGATCCTTTTCTGGAAATGGTTCAAGTTTTGTATGCAGCAGGCAGGCATGGGGAGGTGATTGAGTGGACTGGTTAGGTATTGGTCAGCTGGGTGCACAGGCCTGGTGATGTTTGAGGAACCCACGTGTGCATCGCATCATCCTGTTCTCACAGCAGCCCCACCAGGCACATTCTCTTGTTCCTATTTTACACATGAGGAGACTGAGGCTTAGCTAGGTTGAGTCACTTGCTCAAGGTCACTCGTTAGGGCAGAGCTGGTGTTAGACCCAGATCTGTCTGGCTCGAAGGCAGGTGCTTATTCTCTCGCGTCTGTCCAGTTCTTTTCAACTCTGTTTTGATCATCAGCCTCGTTGGCCTCAGAGTCGTAATACATAGCTGTGTTTCACACATCTGTTTGCGGGAGCGACATGAACACTGATGAGTGAAAGTCACTGAGCACGTGGTGAAAGCAGATGTTCTCCCTTGGTGGTGCCTGTGCTGGGGCCCAGGTGTGACTGAGATTAGAAAGGGCCACAGAGACTATGGGAAGTGGGTGGTGGGACGAACGTAACACAGTGGCTTCGGCGTAATTAGTGTCTGTTCGGAGACAGGCCTCCTTAACCCTCTCCCCTTCCCCTCACCAGTGTGTTTTTATATTGGAATACATTTCATACACCTGGAACTCAGGAGTCATTTTATCTCTAACTGGCACTAAAAGAAAAGACCTGGGTCAAGCAGTTCGTTTCTTGAAACATTTTCAGTAGTTAAGGATAATTTGTGTAGGAAATAGTTGGGAAAAAATATATCCAGAGCTGTTTTTCACTTGATTGTTGTTACTTCTTGGTGGCAGAACTCCATCCCCCCAAAAGGGGAGGGTGGAAAGGATGAGTACCAAGAAACAGCTAGATTTATGACAATGCTCTTCCTGGAGCTGTTTGAGTTCTCGAGTCCCCAAAAGTGACCGCCTTAGCAGTGGCCGCCATTTCCAAGTTGATCTTGATTCCCTGATTCTTCAGTGTTCCACAGAGACCAAGGATACTTTCAGCTTCCAAATATTCCTGAGAACCCAGCTTCAGAGAGCTGTTCTAGATCGAGCTAGATTTATCAGCAGATGCCCGATCTTGACCCAAATCCCGGAATTCCTTTGGATCCTTTGGATCCATTACGTCATCCACTCCTTCACCCAGCACCTGCTGGGTCTGCCCAGTACTGCTCCAGGCACTAAACTAACAAAATCCCTGACCTCAGGACCCCATTCTAAGAGGGAAGGAGAGTGAGGGCATTGGATGGTGGTAAGCAGGGGCACCTGGGTGGCTCAGTCGGTTGAGCGTCCAGCTTCAGCTCAGGTCATGATCTCACTGTTCATGGTTTTGAGCCCCGCGTCGGACTCTGTGCTGACAGCTCAGAGCCTGGAGCCTGCTTCAGATTCAGTCTGTGTGTCTGTCTCTCTCTGCCCCTTCCCCACTCGATCTCTGTCTCTGTCTCTCAAAATAAAATAAAGACATTAAAAAAAAAAAGGATAGTGGTAAGCAATTTGTAAAACCCAAATCCACCAACAGGAGGGAATTCCTTTTATTCTTTCGTGATTTCCCAGTTGATTTCAACAAATTGTTATGTCCCTTTGTCATGAAAGACAACACTGTCTCACCTGAGAGGCCTTACTGGTATTTTCACATTTCCTGACTGATTCTCAGATTATTCCGTGTTCTTTTTCTTCTTTGCTTTCTCTGTTCTCTTTCTTTTCCACTCCCTTAGTGTGTCAGTTACCTACTGCAGTGTAACAAACCACCCCAAAACATAATGGCTTAAAACAGCCACCATTTATTCTGCTCCCAGTTCTCTAGGCTGGTTGGGCGGGTCTTCTGGTCGGGGGCAGCTCAGCTGGTCTCCGCCGGCTCCCTCATGCACCTGCCGTCGGCTGGACGGTCCACCGAGGTCTCTATCACAGTCTATTAGTGGGCAGGCTGCTGGCCAGAGCAACAGCCTGCGGGTGTTATTTTATAACTCAGCCACAGGTGCATGCCACACAGCCCTGGCAAGCCAGCGTGGCCACCCGGAGTTCAAGTGCCCGCACTCCCCACGATCTACTGTGACACCCAGGGGGATCAGGCTGTGGGGCTCCTAGGTGGGAATAAGGATGCTTAGTGGAAACACAGGCTTTTGGTGACCAAGCTTATGATTCCAAAGTTGAAAGCTTACGCGGTATATTCGACTTCTCAAGGAGAGTTTCCTGGATGGGGAGCACAGCTGACTTGGGGTTATGTTGGACTTTTCTTTTACATCAGGGCCATTTTGTTGTTGTCGTTGTTTACAATTTTAGAATCTCTGGGTTGGAAGGGACTATAAGGGTCATGAAATGCAAGCACTGGTCTGATATTTGAAACCCCAGCCTCTGCTCAGACCTCCTCCCCAAGAGTCCGAGAACTTACTGTGCCCTCCTTCACGCCCCTCCTCCCCTGCAGGCAGCCCACCTTCCCTGACTGCCCCAGCTGGGACCCTGCAGCCCCCTTCCTCGCTGCGGAGGCTGAGGGGAGGACCTCTTCTACACTCGTCCATCAGGGTTTTCTTTACATCGTGGCTTCTTGGTTTTCTATTTTAAAACAGGAAAAAGAGTTACCTGATCTTAAATATCAAAGAAGCAATACTTGTATTGGTTATGATGGGATCAGACTAAGAGAATTCTATTCTAAGGACGTACATGGGAGAATATGTGAAATGCTTTTAAGCACCTGTTTGTACAAAGTGACCAGTTCAAATTGTTCGTGACTTTGCCGACATCCAACGCGCTGGTGTCCTGCGTGCAACATCCTGAGGCTCACGATGTCAGTGGGTCTCAGGTTGGTACAAGTCCTCATCTTCGTCCTTAAAACTCTGATCCCAGTTCCAAGGGCTGAGGAACCCTGTGACCGGTAGTAAGATAAGGGTAATTGCTGAGGAGGAACATTACCTCGTATAGAAATTCCCAGATACGCAACCAGACAGGATAAGGTAACCCCCTATGCACCAGCTCTAATCATCACCAGAGCAGACCCAAGCTTGTGATAAAGTCAGTCCTGGACATCCTGCTCCCAAGAGGTCTTCTGGAAGGCCTTCGGAAGAAGGAACCCCTTACTCTGGAACCCTGATGACCTCACTGTAATGATTGCTTCCGCACGTGCCCTGGAAGGGACCACCCGTTTTCCCAAACCCCTAACTGTCCTTCTCTTCCCCAGGGCCCAGTCATATATGCGCAGTTAGACCACTCTGGCGGACATCACAGTGACAAGATTAACAAGTCAGAGTCCGTGGTGTATGCGGACATCCGGAAAAATTAAGAGAAGACCCAGAACATATCCTGAGCAAGAAGCAGATCCAAACTGGACTCTTATGCAGAAAATGTAGCCTGTGACCACGTGTGGCCTTGGAGACCTGGGCAAGGACGAGCACGTGTGTGTTCACGGAGGGAGGAAGAGACGTGTATAGATGATATGCAGAACTGTTCTATTTAATCCGATGTGGGGAGCCCGTGTTGCATGATGAAAAGATGCTATGATTCTATTTGTGTATAAATGGTCTTGCTGTTTTGTGCTTCCTTTCCTTACAGTTGAGCAAAGTCACAAACATTCCTGTCGCTGTCCTTTAGATGTGGTTTGCCTTAATGGTGGCGGTAACGGATCCTTGTATTCGAGTAGACGTGGCCCTCTGGTCTAAGGGCTTAACCAGTCTTAGCTTTTCTTGTGGTCGGAGAGCAGAGGCGCTAACGACGGAAGCACATCCCAGGCGGCCTCTGCCCAGTGTCCGCGCCACCTGTTAGGCTGTCGTTTTTAGAAAACACCCATGAGCTCTGCCACTTGAACACAGTTGGAAAGTGTTTGTTGGTGTTTTTCTCTCTGAAATACAGGGCGGGGTTTCTTTTTGCTTTATGTGTGGGAGACGGACTTGAACGTTACACCCTTCATCTTAATCCGTTTGTGGACCTGTCTAGCAAGGCTAGCAAAGGTTGAATGTCAAGGTCACTTCTTCCTAGGTACTTGCAGATCAATGCCATATACATAATTGAAGTAGAAAAGCCAGGCCTCGCTTGAGGAGTGCTGTTCCATTTAGAGACTACAAGGTACCTCTTCTATTTGCCAGAGGCCTTCCTGCCTGAAATAAGCGTCCCCATACAGCTGAAGGAGAGGAGCCTCATTTCCTTGTAAGTAGGCACAGATGGGCTCATTGGCAAGCCAGCCTGTAGCGCCCTCAGCGCTCTCTCTCTGGAGAATCATCTTTATAAAACCTCCGTCATGATTCCGGGAAGAGGCAGTGTCAGTCACGGCTCGGGAATAGCCGCGCGGTGCCTCAGAGACTTGGAAGTTCAGGATAGTCGAGGTTTTTCAGGTCAGCAAGCAGGGCTGTTAGCACTCTTCTTTCGGAAATCTCTTCTCGTTACTTTTTTGGGGTTTTTGGTGGTTTGCTTTTGTGTTGTTTTTTTGTTTCTACTTTTTTTTTCCCCACTCTTTCCCATTACATGGAATTGAGAAGCAATGAGATGAGGAAAAATCTAGACAATTTGGGTATCCTATCCAATAACTGCTTTTCTTCCACTGACTACCCCCACCGCATCTCAAGCCTATGAGTTTTTATCTTTTGCTGGAAATGAAAAACATGGTGAAGATCATCGAACACTTACCTATATGGTCATTCCCCCTTTTTCTATATTATTTTAACAGAATTTTTTTTGCCATCAAAATGATGTGAGCGCCCACAGGGGAAGAATACTGACTAGCAGTCACAGAACACGTTTGAGGGTGGCTAGTTTTTCTCCCCTTTAGCTGGAGGGGCGCTAGGAGCCACTTTGCCTCCCCGTCTTCTCTCACTTTTGCGCGGGAATTCGAAGTAGAGTTTTAGGAGCCCCCAAGCAGCCAGGGACGCAGAGGGCTCACCCCGAGACATTTCTGCCAAGCAGTCCACTTTTGCCTTGCCTCCTAGAACTTTTCTGCGTCCATTGTGAGAACTTCAGGAGCCTTTAGAATGTGTGTGTGTGTGTGTGTGTGTGTGTGTGTGTGTGTTCTTCAAACTGAGGCCATGTTAACGATATTCTTGCTAAACCTTTACCGCTGTGAGAATCTGTGACCAAGACTGTTTTGGAAGGCAGAAAGAACACAAATTGTTGAGAGACCAAGCGTGTGCTTTTCTATGTGTAATGTTTCCTTACGGTCGCTTTTTACAGAGAAAAGGGCCACTCTCCTTTTTCTGCACAGGTCCTAGGAGTGAAGTCTACGTTCCTAATACCTCCTACAGCAGGAGTCCTGATGCCTTCCTTTCCTTGCCAGGACCCTGTGCTCCAGAAGCTGCCACCTGGAACCAGCCCCTGACACGCCCCCAACATGCCCCTCGCCCCGTCCCCCAGGCCCTCCCCACCCAGCAGGACACCTGGGGCTGTCGGCAGGTGCACTGTGGTGGAGAGTCCCCCACCACACCGCAGCGCCTCCCCCCACCATGTCCGTGGGGCAGGCTTGTCTGAAGGAAGCTGCTGGAAACTTGGGTAGAGCACTCTGTGGGGGGGGGGGCAGGGCTTTTTCCTAACCTCCTGGGATTTTGGGGGCCTTCCTCTCTTGAGCCGGTGTTCCTGGGCCTGGCCACACAGGACAGCAGTGGGGCTGCTTTCACCAGCCGAGCCGCCTTTTCCATGTCTAATTGTTGGCAGAATGAGACCTTTTAATGTCACACTTTTCTGTAGGGGGCCACCTGGAAGGGATTACTTAGAGGTGCAAATTCTAAACCACCTGTAGTTTTCCAGTGGCAATGTATCCAGCTAGGGGAAAAACCATCAAGTTCATTATTAGTTTTTGTTTTTTCCTTTCTTAATTGTTGTACTTTTGTGAATATTTTAATACATCTTTTTCAGTTACTGAACTGTGCCGTGTGTTCATTTTTAACCAAGTAGAAAAAGAGAGAAAAGCCTTTTCACTCCTCCCACTCCGGCCACACTGGCCTCCTTTACTCTTCAGAAACACCAGGCGTGTGCTGGCCCCGGACCCTTTGCACCTGCCGTCCCCTCTCTGCCTGGAGCACGTTCTGCACCTGTGTGTGTGGTTTGCTCCCTCACTCCCTTGAAGTGTCTGCTCAGGTGTCACCTCACAGAGACCTCCTGCCACATAGAGAGCGACCTCACCCCTGCCGCTGGCTCTCCCTAGCCCCCTTACTCCCACCCCTTCTTCTCCCTCTGTCCAACTGTGCATGTACTGCTCTGTTTTCCCCTGTTGGAGCAAAAGCACCAGAACTTTGCTGCTTTGTTCACTGCTCCGTCTTTAGTGCACAGGATTGTGCCTGGCACTTAGGGGCTCAAAAATGTTCACTGGTGGGGCTCCTGGGTGGCTCAGTCGGTTGAGCGTCTGACTTCGGCCCAGGTCATGATCTCACAGTTCGTGGGTTCGAGCCCCGCATCGGGCTCTGGGCTGACAGCTCAGAGCCTGCAGCCTGCTTCGGAGTCTGTGTCTCCCTCTCTCTGCTCCTCCCCCGCTCATGCTCTGTCTCTCTCTCAAAAATAAACATTAAAAAAAATTTTTTTTAATGTTCACAGGTTGGCTGATGGTGGTTATTCCTTCAGCAAAGTTCTGTGGAGAACTGTCCTGTGCCAGGCAGTGTGCTAAGATTAGGAAATAAAATGAACAAGTCGGCTCCTCAAGGACCTTGCCACAGAGTAGGAGTGACAGGGAACAGAACAGAAATAATAGCTACTAAGGACTTGCTGCGTGCCAGGACCTTTGCGTTTCTTCCTCCGTGTGGCATTATGAGTGTACGCTCGTTGGACTAATCTTAAACCCACTTTTAGAAAGACGGTGTCATGCTTAGGGTGTATAACTTGCCCGAGGTCACTCGGCTAAGAAGATCCAGAGAGGCAGGGCCGGGCCTGGGGCCGTTTGATCCCGAGCCCTGTTCTTAGCCACTGCGCCCTTGGCATAGCTCATCAAAAAAAGAAGGAAAAAAAAAGGACCTCTTCCTTATTCCGGCACACGGGCTGGGTGCCCGAAACGGTCTTCTGTGTTCCTCCCGAGCCGGGTGGGGGTGAAGGGAGGGAGGTAGTTGTGCAGGTGCTGCACACACAGAGGCCCGGGGCCCTTCGCCTCAGTTTGGAGGACAGTATGGGGACGTCTTACTAATGAGCCCTGGTTTCCAGCAATGGATTAACGTGGCAAATGCCCACGGATGTGCCGCTCCCGGCTTGAACAGGGAACTTCGGGTTCGCCTGAGGGAGCGGGCCTCACGCCGTCCTTCCTGTGCGATGCGGCCAAGGCACTTCCCTCAGCGCGCAAAGGCAGCGTAATGGAAACGGGCAGGTTTTCTGCGGCTCGACGCTTCCTCCCGAGTGGGAACTGAGTCCTGGGGGTCCCGCCAGCTGAGGCACTGGTCCCCGAGCCGCACAGGGAACCTGCCAACCAAATACTCCCTTCCGAGGGCAGCTGCAGCCCGGTGAGCTGCCTCGGCCGGTATTTGAGAGGAAACCTCAGACTCTCTCTTACCCCCTTCCTGCCGAAGGCTCCCTCCGGATCCTTCTGGGTGACTCCAGGGCTAACCAGCTTGGACTTAGGAACCAGTGACGTCATCCTCCCAACTGTCCAAGGAAGCCGAGAGGGCACCGGCTCGGAGGAGGAAAGTGGCATTTGTGGTGTTGGTGGAGGTGGCGTCAGGAAGTGACCACCTGTTTTACGGCAGTGTCCCACCCGTACGGGCTTTTCCTGTCCGAGATTTTATTATAAAGAATTTCAAACAGACACAAAAGGGAACAGTAGAACCCATTTGCGTATATCCGTCCTCAGCGATTGCTTCATCCACCCCTTTCTGCTTCTTCCTCTTTTCTGAGTTATCTTAAATCCCAAAACAGGTCCGCTCACCCCTACATTCTTTGATGGGCATCCGGTAAAAATATGTACGTTTGTGGGTGTGTGAGTTCGAGCCCCGCACTGGGCTCTGAGCGGATGGTGCGAAGCCTGCTTGAGAGTCTCTGATTCTTCTCTCTCTGCCCTTTCCCTGCTCACGTTCTTTCTCCCTCCCCTCTCTCTCAAAATAAATAAACTTAAAAAAAAAGAAAAATACGTACACATTCTTACATAACCATAATATCTTGTCACATTTAACAGAAACATTTTATTTTTTTATTTTTATTTTATTTTAGAGACTGAGACTGTGAAAGACAGAGAGAGAGAGGGAGAGAGGGAGAGAGAGAGAGAGAGAGAGAGAGAGAGAGTATCTTAAGCAGGCTCCATGCTTAGCACGGAGCCTAACACGGGGCTCAGTCTCACGACCATGAGACCATGACCTGAGCCAGAATCAAAGAGTCGGACGCCTGACCAACTGAGCCCCCCAGAGGCCCCCAGAAGCAGTTTTTAAAAAACACATTTAAACAATTCCTTGATGTCAACTAACACTCAAATTTCCCCTTGTCTCAAAAATGGCATTTTACAAATGCATTTCTTCAAGTCAGGGTCCAAACGAGGCTCCAGAAGGACGCCGTGACCGTTTCAGAAACAGACAGGATGCTAGTAGCCTGCAGTTCACTCCCGTCAGCCTTGTGTCGGACAGACTTCCGTGTGAGGAGGGAAAGAACCAGGCCATTAGCCATTAACACCATGGGACCCTCTCTTGGCTAGATGTGCCGTATTTAAATTTTTTTAATGTTATTTTTAAGAGAGACAGAGAGAGAGAGTGTAAGAGCAGGGGAGGGGCAGAGACAGAGGGAGACACAGAATCGGAAGCAGGCTCCAGGCTCCGAGCGGTCAGCACAGAGCCCGATGCGGGGCTCGAACCCATGGACCACAAGATCATGACCTGAGCTGAAGTCAGACACTCAACCAACTGAGCCCCCCAGGCCTGCCAACGCGCCGTATTTTACACCATTTCTGACTTTGTGGATGTTTAGGTTGTCTCTCGTCTTGTTTCTGTCCATCCCAAGTGGTGCCGTAATTGTCACTTGTTCTAATGAACTATTGAAGAAAAAAGGCAAACGTAAATTATTTGCAGCTACGGAGACGCAGCGCAGGAAAAGTCGGTCCTCCTGGCCCCCTGGAAACCGGATCGGATGCCTGAGGGTGACAATGGGGGCTTTCAAGCTCCCCTCCCCCATTCACATCCTTCCAAAAGCCATCGGGACTGGCAGAAGGGCCGCCGGAGCCCCAGCACCCGGAGGAGGCCCGGCCGTGTTTACAAGGAAGGAAACCGACTGTTCGAGCCCCCAGAAGGGCTGTCGTTTCCAGCTTCCCTTTCCTCCCGCAAACAGGATGTTAACTATTGTCCCTTGTTGGCTCCGATCTGGGTTGGGTTGTCCGTTCGTTCGCAGGCCTCGTGGACCCAGCTGCGGTGCTCTTGAACGTAAGGAAGGGCTGGGTTCTTCTTTTTTAATTTCTACAATCGGGAAGAGGAAGCCTGGCAGGTTTAATATTCCCACATCTGCTGTGGCGCCCACCCTCCGGTGCCGTGTGCCTGGCGCATTTGGGCTCAGTGATTCTGTACCCAAATCACTGCTCTGCCGAGGGACTGGGGGACCGGGCAAAGCCAAGGCCAGCTTGCCGGAGGTCCGAGGGTTGCCTTCTCCTTGATACGGACTCCAAGGACGCTGAGTTTTGACTCTAGATCCATTCTTGGTTCTGTCTCCGGCTTTGAATACTCATTTTTCTTTTAATCGCAGAGTTTCTTTCAACAAGATAAAAGAAACACACATTTTTAATTTCTTTTGAGGGGAATCTCTTAGAATGTACGACAGACCCAGAGGAACGTGGAACATTGTGCAAAACCCTGCCCTTGTTCTTTGCTGGCCCAGCAGAACCCCAGAGGGTTTGTTTCCAACGTGTCTGGACGTTCCTATCTGAGTCAAAGCCCTGGCCTTTGCTCTGTGTAAGCAATTCCCGAAGGCAGTTGCTCTGCCAGAGGGAGAAATGTTTCTGAAAGGCCTGCTCCAGGATTTTCCTCCCAAAGAATGTAAAACGCCTGCGGGCCACAGGGCAGCCCCAAGCCGAGCTCCGGGGTTCAAGCTTGCGGAACAGCACCGCACCCCGGAACGGAGCTCACAAGGCAGAGGGCGCAGCGTGAATCCCTCGGACACAGGACAGACGCCTCAGGACACGCCAGGCTCTCGGAGAGGAAGCGGCGCTAATGACTCAGTGTTGGCTAAGTGAGGTTGCGCAAGAGAGAAGAAAGCCCAGGGGAGAGAAGGAAACAGGAGGAGAGCTCACACCTGGCTGCAAAGAGCTGGCCTCCTTCCAGTTACTTTTTTTCCAAATAAAAGTACCATGAGAGAAAGTGAACGATTTGCGTTCCTCTGGTGACTTTTGTCTATTTCAATTCACTTCAAGCTTTTTAGATCCTGGCTCTTCCAGGACTACCCTCCAGGCCGCCGCCTCCCTGCCAGCAGGGCGTGCATTAAAGTCATTGCAAGAGGCAAGCCCTTCCCGTGGAGGCCAAGGGATGATATGAGGAGGAGAGCATTACAAAGCGGCCTGGCCCACGGATGCCCCGGGCATTGGGCCAACATCAAATCTGCTGGTAAGCACTAGTTTGGCAATCCTGGAATCGCATTAATTGGAGAAATACATATTTTTGAAAAAATTTTTAATGTTTTATTTATTTTTGAGAGAGAGAGAGAGAGACAGCGTGAGCAGGAGAGGGTCAGAGAGAGAGGGAGACACAGAATGCGAAGACAGGCTCCGGGCTCTGAACTAGCTGTCAGCACAGAGCCCTATGCGGGGCTCAAACTCACAAACCGTGAGATCATGACCTGAGCCGAAGCCGGAAGCTCACCGACTGAGCCACCCAGGCGCCCCTGGAGAAATACATATTGATGAGAGGTTTAGGCTGGCCAGCCCCATACATTTTCTCTTACATATTAATAACTCCCCTCTGATGCAAGCTGGGATCGTTCTTTGCTACAGAAATGTTCCAGTTCAACGTTTGGTTGGTTCTGCTTCGGCATTTTCACGTCAATGAAATGACCGCGCCGTCCTCTGTGGTGGCCAGTGGCCACATGCGGCCATTTACATGATGTAAGATGAAATCAAATTTAAAATTCAGAACCACACTTCAAGTGCTCACACGTGGTACTGGACAGTATTGGACAGTGCAGGGCTGGAACGTTCCGTCATCACAGAAAGTTCTGTTGGACAGTGCCGCGGTGGACCATGGCGGGGGGCGGGGCTGGCAGTCCTTTGGCTAGCTGTGCGCACATGCTCACAAAAGACTGGTGAAGGCCATTCCAGCTGGAGAGCACAGCCCGGAGGTTGGGGAGGAGGGGAGGGAGGGAGAGGCCAATGTGATCCCAACATTTGGATCTGGCAGGGAGCCAGGCCTTGACAGCCTTGCAGTCCCGGTTAAGAAACTGGGATGTGGACCACATCCCAGGCACACAGGGTTTTGCGCAGGGGACAGAGCAGGAGCCGACAGGGAAGTGCAAGTTAGCAAGCAATCGCCCCCTTCAGATCGTGGGGGCGGCGATCTGATATTGCAAGAGCAGTTACTTAGGCGGCTGTTGCGGGGCTCGGTCACAGGAGACCAACTGGATTTTCAGCAGCAGTGGGCACGGGATGGTCAGGAGGGCCCGAGGAGGGTCAGGGAGAATGTGAAAGGGCTTCGGCAGACACAGAGACTGGCAGGGGCCGGAGAGGGAAGACTCGGGATGA
>JAQQST010000823.1:0-14376 GCA_028646485.1 Cryptoprocta ferox
CAAACGTTATAACAGAGACCTGATCTTCCTTGGTTTTATACTCTATGTTCACATGCTCATATTCTCAGGCCATTCACTAGTGCTTGTTTCTGCTCCCTTGACCAATTTCCAATTTATTGTTCTGGTTTAAACAACACTTAGTGTCTTGACTTCTCACATAATTTTCTTCTTCCAAGAAGTCCTTGCAGATGTGTTTACTGTATTATAATCAATTAAATCATATGAGCACTTGTTATACACAGATAAAATGTGTCTACTTATTATACACAGGTGATGGGGCTGAGGATGGTCCAGATTTTACCAGTCTACACCTTTCAAGTCTGGATTTTTCCAAGTCCAAATAATCAAAGATACGATTTGATGGATCAAAATTTACATAATAGGTTATGGCTTACAAATGACGGCCATGGTCATTTTGCACTATATATCTGGTTATTTCTTGCAGGTAAACATGAAAGATTTTACCTCTTGCATTTAACCAATGACATTGTAAAGTACTATCTAATTCTAACAGTTTCTCTTGGTTCTCCCAAATTTCCATGTAGATTACCATGCTACATAAATAATCTTAATTATTTAGTTCCTTTTGGTATATTATTTCTAATTCCAAATAACTTTGCAAATTATATTGAATAGGGTGAAACCTTTCTTAATTTATGTGTTTTTTGAAAACAGTTAACTTTCTACCTTTCTCCTATGTTTGGGATGTGGTTTTAACCTGCAAGATTTTTGATTGAAATTATGACTCAGGATCTCTTTCTTTCTGTTTTGTTTTGGAGAAAACTCATCTTTATCTTATACTTTTAAAAGTTTTTCCTTAGTTGTTGTTTGTAACTTGACTTATTCATTTTCCCGCAATAGTATATTGTATATCTTATTGCATTTACATAAATTCATTTACATATTCCTTTGTTATATTTCAGTCTATCCCATTATACAGCCTTTTCCAAAGTTCTGACATTGATTGTTTCTATTTTCTCTCTCCTGTGTGTGTGTGTGTGTGTGTGTGTGTGTTAGGGAGAGAGCAATTTAGCCTAAGATTTTTCTATATTAGTGGTTGGGTTGTGTGTTTTTACCCATTACCTTTAACAAGTGGAAAAGTTTTCAAATGCTGCTATATAAATAATATATCAATAAAAAAATGATAAAACCAATTTTCTTTCTAGAAAGCATGAAAAGATTAGAACTGATGGGTTGTTAAAGCAATTTGCTCAACTGTAAATTGAGCAAACCATGGAAACATTAAGTATACCATGGAAAATTTCACCACTACTTGGAACAAAATAAGCAAAATATATAGTGCATTCATAATTATTGTTAGTATTATTACATTATTTTGCTATATAAAACAAATGAGACAAAACAATGTCTAATCATCCCTTAAACCTCCATTCTCCTTACATCTCACTCAGAGCAAAAGCTGACATCCCTGTATTTGTTAAGAACATCCTGTACAATTAGAACTCTTTGGAATCTCTAGGAGTGCCTCCCACTGCTCCAACTCTGATCCTCTCAGTCTATCCATACCTACTGGATGCTTCTCAAATACAGCAAGCATGTGTACAATCCATGGCATTTCCACTTGCCACTTTCATTGCCTGCTTTGTTATTCCCCAGATAATACCATGCTAAATACCTTCACCGGTTCCAGATCTGTTCTCAGTGCCAGATCCAATGTAAGGCTTTTCTTTACCCTAATTCAAAATTGCAAGCCCTAGACTTCTGCCAGTTTGGCATAACATCTTCCTCTCCAGATTTTCTGTACTCCATAGCAATTACCATTGTCCTTGGTTCCTCACCAGAACTTTAAACATCTATATGCACAGGAATTGCTGTCCATTTTGTTTTACTATGTCTCTTGCAGTTAACATAGTAACTGGCACAAGAAAAGGATTGTAGAATGAATGAATGGATGAATGGATGGATTTCAAAATGTCCTTTTTGATTGGTCTTCTTGTTTGTATATAAATACCTTAACAAATTAGTGTGTATATTGAAATATCAGAATCTGAAAGATGGAAACACAGTTTCAAGATGCCCAGAATCCTAATGGGTTTTTTTTTTTATTCGTTTCTGTTGTTTCTTTTTTCTTTTCTTTGTGTGTGTGTGTGTGTGTGTGTGTGTGTGTGTGTGTGTGTGTGTGTGTTGGAGATAATTAAAACTGGTATGAGTACTTGGAGTAAAGGCAAGTAATTGCCTTTTGTATTATTTTGTACAGTTTAAGGTCATACATATGATGAAAAAGACAAGTTATAGGAAAGTAGATTTGGGTGCTAGTATTTTTATTCATTATTGCAGATAGAAATCTCTAGTAACAGAAGATCACTGTTATCAGATGCATTAAAGCAAAGGGAGAATGACATGTGTCATGAATGTTGTCATGAGGAAGTTGAGGTACATTGTCACTGGAATTCCTTCCAACTCTTGCACCAATTCACTTTCATTGGTAGAGATCTTACCAGTTCCTGAGGAAGACTTTTCTTTCCACAGAGAGAAGACATTATTATGCTGTCTTTTGCAAAGTTCTAATTTTGATTGTTTTTCTGTTATTGTGCAGACATTTGCTTCCCTATAAAGTTATCTCTTTGGTCTTATCACTTTAACACTACTGTGCCTCCTTCCTCCAGTGCCTATAGTACACTTAATTTTTCCCCTACTTCTCCTCCTTCTTCAAGACACTTTGTAAATCCTTTGGTTTCAGAAGTCTAAAGAGTGAGATGATTTACTCCTCCACATTCAGCCACCCTCTAACTCGAATCCCTGCTATCTTGTTGCAGATTTTCTCTGCATCTTATATATATTTTTTCTCCTGAATCACCCAAACTCACCCTGATGTTTGATGTTTTTAAATCTCCATTTTTAACTGGTATTGCTCAGGAAATATTACGGCGTTGGTTAGGAACCCTATATAACAACACTTAGTGGCTTCTCTGGGGATTTTCCGAGCAAAAAGGTAAAATGTTTTTGATGCTTCACAGATAAATGTCCCATAGGTCTCTGATGGTGGAGGAGATAAATTTAGCTTTGTTGAAACTAAATCTATACAGACATCCTCTGTTATCTGAAATAGAGTGTTTCTATGAGATGTCATGAAGCAAAGAAGCAATTGCCATGTATTTAAGTGGAAAATTTTGTGAGCATTTCTGGACCCCAAAATAACCTGCCTTGGGCTCTTCTGATATGTTAGGGCACATCTTGTTGATGAATGTAAAAAATAAATGGAGATAAATCACAGATGCTCACAGATGCTGTTCAAAACTGTGAGGGCTTGATGCTGAGATGCTGAGTGTGGTTCCTAGGGAAGGAGCTTGGTGGGGCCAACTGTCTGCTGAGGTGTTCGCTGCCTCTGTAACAGCTCATTGTAAAAACAAACACTGACTGCTAGTGTTGCTTTGAGCCTTTTTTTTTTATACAAGTGAAAATCTTCTTTGATTTGTTTTGTTTAGCAAAAATAGTACTAGTGTGGGTCTTTTGTATAAGAGAGGTGGCATAGCACAAACTTTCAAAAAGTGGGAACACCTGTATTAGTATATGCTTGAGCCAGGAGGAAAAGCCTCAACAGTTACCCTCAAATTTTAACAACTTTTCTCTGATGGAACATATGTACTGTCTGGTATCCATTGCAATATAAAGGTGGAACTATTGCCTTCCCAGAGTTCCTCAATTCTAGCTTCAAAAGTGAAACAGGCACTTGCTCTATAACTCAACAATCCATTCTTGGGTATTTACATAAGAAATCTGAAAATATATGTCTATACAAAGACTTGCCCATGAGTTTCTAGAGTGGGTTTATTCATAATAGCCCCATTTAGGAAAATAATAAATTTCCAATAATGCAAGTGAGTGAATAAATGAATTGTAGTAAATCCATACATAGATATACAAGAAGTAAATTAAAGAGAATAAACCACCAATACTTACGAAGCTGGAAGTATCATGCTCCCTGATTTCAAATTATGTTGCAAAGCATAGTAATCAAAACAGTATGGTACTGGCATAAAAAGAGAATACACTAGTGGACAGAATCAAGAGCCCTACACTCCTATGTTATACCACTCACAAAAATTAACTCAAAATGGATTAAAAACTTAAATGGAAGATGCAAAACTATAAAATTTCTAGAAAAAATTTTGGGGACAATCTCCTTGACTTCAGTCTTGGCAAAGATTTTTTGAATATGACACCAAAGGCACTGGAAGAAAAAGCAAAAATCAAGTGGGACTGCGTCAAACTAAAAGCTTCTGTCCAAAAAACTGGGTGATGGGCATTAAGGAGGTCACTTCTTGGGATGAGCACTGGGTGTTATATGTAAGTGACAAATCACTGGAATCTACTTCTGAAACCAATACAACACGGTATGTTAACTAACTTGATTTTAAATAAATTAAAAAGAAAAAGACCTTCTGCACAGCAAAAACAAAATAACAAAATGAAAAGGCATCCTGCAGACTGTGAAAAGGTATTTGCAAAGTATCTATCTAGAGAGTGGTTAATATCCAAAATATATAAGCAATTTATATAGTTTAGTAGCAAAAAAAGAACACCTTAATGATTTTATTAAAAATATATAGAGGACTTAAATAGATATTTTTCAAAAGAAGACATACAAATAGCCAATAGGTCCACAAAAAGGTGCTTAACAACCCTAATCATCAAAGAAATGTAAATCAAAACCACAAGGAGTTCACCTTAAATCTGTTAGATTGGCTATTATCAAAAACAAACAAACATAGATAGCAAATGCTGGTAAAGTTGTGGAGGAAAAGGAGCCCATGTGCCCTGTTGGTGGGAATATAAACTGGTGCAGCCACTGTGGAAAACATTATGGAGTTCCCTCAAAAAATTGAAAATAGAAATACCATATGATCCAGCAATCTCACTTCTCAGTATATATCTGAAAGAGTTGAAATAATTATCTCAGAGAAATATCTGCACTCCCATGTTCACTGTAGCATTATCAGAATAGGCCATGACATGGAAACAACTTTAGTTTATCTACAGATGGATGAATAGATTAAAAAAAAATGTACATATAGACAATGGAATATTATTCACCCATGTAAAAGAGAGAAATCTTGCCATTTGTGACAACAGGATGGACCTTGAGGGATTATGCTGAGTGAAGTAAGTCAAGAAGTGAAAAACAATATGATCTTATGTTTGGAATCTAAAAATATAAAACTCATCTGAACAATAAAATGGTGGATGCCAGGGGCAGAAGGATGGGGAAAATTGGGAGATGTTGAGCAAAGGTTACAAAATTGCAGTTATAAAAATAATAGGTTCTACAGAATCTAATGTACAGAACGATGACTATATTTAAAAATATTATATTATATACTTGAAAGGTGCTATGAGAGTAGACCTCTAATATTCTCACCATAATAATAAAATGGTAACTATGTGAGCTAAAGAATGTTAACTAACACTATTGAGGTAAACATTTTGCACTACAGACTTGTATCAAATCATCACATTGTATACCTTCAACTTACACAATATTATATGTCAGTTATATCTCAATACAGCTGGGAAATGGTACCTATAAAAATCTATAGCAAATATCGTACACAATGGTGAATTCTTTGATGTTAAACCAGTTATCTCCTGAGCAATGAATTACACTTTCCTGCACATCCCAAACATTTGTTTCAGGGTGTATGAAATTTCCAAGTGAATTTTATCAACAAGCCAGCACATGCATGTTATTAGAAATTGTGTATGTTACTATAAGCAGTTAGTCAATTAAAATTTTTTCTGAACAAGTGACTTGTTTGTATTTTATAATAATTGTTACCATTTCACAGCCATGCTTTTGCATTGTAGCATAAATCCATGTTTTCATAAGAGTGTTTAAAAACGGGCTTCTCTATCCCTAGTAGGCTTCACTATGGCCAGTCATCAGTAATGAAGAAAGATGTTTCTGATCACTCCTCCTGTTAAACATTGAACAAGAAGGGTATTGTAGCTTGTGCAATAATGCAAGAAAAAAACAAGAAAAGGAAAACAAAATGTTCTTCATTCACAGAGATGCCAAATGGGTGAGGGTCCAATGGCAGAGCAGCATGGAAATTCTGTTTCCTTAATCCCTGAAATGCAGCTAGATCAGCACCAAATCATTTTGCACACCTAGAAAACTGATCTGAGGATTAACACAATAATCTGCACAACTTGAGCCACAGAACTTGGCAGGTATGTGGCAGAAGAGAAATCATGGATGGTAGGGTGCTGTTTTTTTGGAGAGAGGACAGAGAAAGTGGGGAAAGTACAGTTAAAGCACTGCCCCTGAAGTAGCTGGAGAGAAAGAGTGGAAATGCCAACTCTTATTCAGTGACTGAATAAGAAAGGAAGAAAGGAGAAAGGAAAGGGTTTCAATACCATTAGGACTCTAAAAACAGGGGAGAGCAGAGTTGGAAATTCCACAGTTCCATACATGGCTGTGCTCTGGTGAGAAGGGCAAATCCTCTGGAGCAGGCAGCAAGGTCCACAGGACCTGCAGGCCACATGGGAAGAGGCGGTTCCCTTTCTAGGAGGGCAATTTGTTAGAGGCCTTACAGCCTCCCTACAGACAAAGGTCCCAGCAGACCCAGAGAACAGACAATTGCTGGGATTGGAACAAATATTCCAGGGCACGGTGAAACTTGGCACTGACTGTGTCTTGTGACTTAACATAATTCCTGAACCACTGCTGCCACTGAATCCCGTGAACTCTTTCTGGGACAAGCCAGCACCTGGCCACAATCTCTGAGCCTCTGCAGCAATGCAATCACACAAACGTTTCTGTGAGCAAGCTAGCACCCAGACATTGCCCAGTGAGACCCTCCTCTTGAGGATCGCAGAGGGTCAAAGCCTCAGGGCCCTCAGAAGTGAGGGGTGTGGAAACACAGCCCCATATGAGATAAAACTTGGGAGGGAGGTGCTCCCTGGCAACTGATGGCTTGGAGGCAGACTGTGTAGAAGCAGGAAGTGGACGGAAGCTGGAGACAAAGGAGGGGTGCTGATTGCTGGTGGGTGAGAACTCAGAGTTCTGGTGCTGGAGACAGAGTAGCTGGGTCATGCCATTTTCATCTCTCCTGTATGTGCGCATACACACCAATCCACCCCAGTAAGCTAAGCAGTGACAACTAGTGGAGAATGGAGCCATTACATCACGCCTCATCCAACTGCACCAACCAAGTCCTAGAGGACCACCACAAGTCTC
Source organism: Cryptoprocta ferox (assembly GCA_028646485.1). Taxonomy (NCBI): domain Eukaryota; kingdom Metazoa; phylum Chordata; class Mammalia; order Carnivora; family Eupleridae; genus Cryptoprocta; species Cryptoprocta ferox. The sequence goes on from JAQQST010000823.1 coordinate 7,202, forward strand.
TCTGCCTGCTTAGTGTACGAAACATAAACTGCTTCATACTTCGATTTCAAGAGGAAACTGGATGTGATTTCATGTAGATTTCATTCTGTTCACTGGTCATCTACTCAGTTTTTTTCTTTTTCTTCTCCTTTTTTATTCCTGGATACAGAAAGAAAAAAATTATTTTTTTCCTTTATTATAATTTTTTTCTATTTTTACTATATTTTTTGTAATTTTTTAATTCTGTTTTAATTTCTTAATTTTTTAATTCTATTTTATTGAATATATATTTTTAATTTTAAATGTTTCTTACTTTTTTATCTTTTCTTTTCATTCCCTCCTTTATTCTATCAAGCTTCTTTCCTTTTGTAAAAATTATTTATTTATTTATTTATTTATTTATTTACATCTAAGTTTGTTAGCATATAGTGCAAAATGATTTCAGGAGTAGATTCCAGTACTTTAGAATTTCCTCTTTAACCTCTTGGTTATCCCAATCATTCTTTAGCAGGATGTCCTTTAATCTCCAAGTATACATTGTCTTTCCAAATTTTTTCTTGTGATTAATTTCGAGTTTCAAAGCATTGTGGTCTGAAAGTATGCACGGTATGATCTCGATCTTTTTGTACTTGTTGAGGGATGATTTGTGTTCCAGTATGTGATCTATTCTGGAGAATATTCCCTGTGCACCTGAGAAGAATGTGTATTCTGCTGATTTAGGATGAAATGTTCTGAATATATCTGTTAAGTCCATCCAGTCCAGTGTGTCATTCAAAGCCATTGTTTTCGTGTTGGTTTTCTATTTAGGTGATTTGCCCATTGCTGTAATAGAATGTTGAAGTCCCCTACTATTATGGTGTAATTATCAATGAGTTTCTGTATGTTTGTGATTAATTAGTTTATATATTTGGGTCCTTGCACATTTGGAGCATAAATTTTTACAATTGTTAGATTTTCTTGGGGGATAGACCCCTTAATTATGATATAATGCCCTTCTTCATCTCTTGTTCGTGTGCTCATTTAAAAATCTAGCTTGTCTGATATAAATATGTCTACTCTGGCTTTCTTTTGTCGACCATTAGCATGATAGATGGTTCTCCATCCCCTAACTTTCAATCTGAAGGCGTCTTTAGGTCTAAAATGGGTCTTTTGTAAACCACATATAGATGGATCTTGTTTTCTTATCCATTATGTTACCCTATGTCTTTTGATTAAAGTGCTTATTGACATTTAGAGTGAGTACTAAAAGATATGAAATTATAGCCATTGTGTTGCCTATGTAGCTGGAGTTTCTGCTGGTGTTCTCTGATCCTTTCTAGTCTTTGTTACTTTTGCTTTTTTTTTGTTTTGTTTCGTCTTTTCTCCCCTCAGAGAATCCTCCTTAAAATTCCTTGCAGGGTTAGTTTAGTGGTCATGAACTCCTTTAGTTTTTGTTTGTCTGGGAAACTTTTTATCTCTCCTTCTACTGTGAATGACAGCCTTGCTGTATAAAGAATTCTTGGCTGCACATTTTTCCGATTCAGCACATTGAATATATTCTGTCACTCCTTTCTGGCCTGCCAAGTTTCTGTGGATATGTCTGCTGCAAGCCTGATCTGTCTTCCCTTGTGGCTTAAGGACTTTTTCCCCTTGCTGCTTTCATAATTCTTTCCTTGTCTGTATATTTCATGAATTTGACTATGATATGCCTTGCTGATGGTCGGTTTTTGTTGAATCTAATGGGAGTCTTCTGTGCTTCCTGGATTTTGATGTCTGTGTCTTTCCCCAGGTTAGGAAAATTTTCTGCTATGATTTGCTCACATAAACCTTCCACCCCTTTTTTCTCCCTCTTCATCTTCTGAGATTCCTATGTTTCGATGTTATTCCTTTTAAATAAGTCACTGAGTTCTCTAATTCTTTTATTGTGCTCTTTTCCTTTAGTTTCCCTCTTTTTTTCTGCTTCATTGTCTCAGTAAGTTTGCCCTATATATCGCTGATTCATTGTTCTGCCTCATCCATCCTTGCCACCATGGAATCCATTGAAGATTGCATCTAAGTTACAGCATTTTTAATTTCCTCCTGATTATGTTTTACTTCTTTTATCTCCACAGAAAGGGAGTCTATGTTTTTTTCAACCCCAGCTAGTATTCTTATTATCGTGATTCAAAATTCTAATTCAGACATCTTGCTTGTATCTTTGTTGATTAAGTCCCTGGCTGTGATTTCTTCCTGTTCTTTCTTTTGGAGTGAATTCCTTCATTTTGTAATTTTGGAGTAAGATAAAGAATTAATATAATAAAAAATAAATAAACTTTAAAAATTAAAAATAACACAAAAAAATCAAATAAAGGTTGCTAGATCCTAGGTATGTTTTGGTCTCATTGTTGAAAGAAGCTTGATAGAACAGAGAAAAAAGGGAAGGTAAAGAAAAGACAAAAAGGAAAACGTTTGATTTTAAAAATGAATACAGTAAAATAGAATAAAATGAAATGATGAAAATAAAATAGAATTTAAAAATATTTAGAAAGAAGTAAAATATATTAGAGAAAATTAAATAAATCTTTTCTATAAAAACGGAAAACGAAAATAAATTTTTTATCTCTCTGTATTCAAGAATTAGAAAAGAAAAAGAAAAAAGTTAAATAGATGGACCAGCGAACAGAATGAAATATAATTGATATTACATCCTGTTTCACCTAGAGGACAAATTATGAAGCAATTTATAGTCCATAAATTAAGTAAGCAGAGAGGCTTGTGGTATTCCTCTAGAGTGAGGTTCTGCAACTGAATGGGGCCTGGTGTAACTGCTCCATTCTCCACTAGATGGCGGTGCTTAGTTTATTGGGGTGGATCTTTGTGGTGTGTGTGCACGTGTATGTGCATGTGAGGGAGGGGTGAAAATGGCGTCATCCAGCTACACAGTCTATAGTATTAGAACTCTGTGTTCTCGCAGACCAGCATTCAAGCACCCCTCCTTTATCTCTAGCTTCCGTCCACTCCCCGTTAATACACTGTCCACAACCAAGCAGTCAGCGTGCTAGGCAACACCTCCCTCTTGAGTTTTAACTCAGATGGGCTGTTTTTCCAAACTCCTCACTTCTGAGGGCACTACGGCTTTGACCCGCTCAGATCCTCTCAGGAAGTGTCTCGCCGAACAATGGCAGAGTGCTAGCTACCCCTAGGAATGTTTGCACAACCATGCTTCTGCAGATGCCCAAAGACTGCGGGTGGGTGCCAGCCCACCCCAGAAAGTTGTCGAGGGACCCTGTAGCAGCAGTATTTCAGGGATTGTGGTAAATCACAACACACACTGTCACCAGGCTTCACCCTTAACGTCCTTGTTCCCAAACCAGCAAATGTTGCTGTTATTCAGGGTCAGCTGGGGACTTTGCCTATGGGGAGGCCACACAGCCTCTACCAAATGTCCTCTCAGCAAGGAAACTTCTTCCCATGTCGTCCAAGGACCCCTCTGACCTCGCTGTCTGCTCCTGGGGATTCACCCTTCCCACCAGAGCTCTGCCAGGTATCAAGCTGCAGAGTTTTAGATTCTCTGCTCCCCTGATTATAGAGATTTAATCATATTTAAACCCTCTCCTTTCTCCTTTCCCCTTTCTCGTTAAGTCCCTAATGGGTGTTTCCCCTCTTTCTCTTTCTCTCTAGCTGCTTTTGGGAGGGTGCTTTTCCTGTACTCTCCCCGCTGTGCCCATCCTCTCTCCACAAGGCAAAACAGCTCCCAATCCTCCACGGCTTCTCTCTCCTTCAGTTCACCTCTCTGCACGCCATACCTGCTGAGTTCTGTGGTTCACGTTGTGCAGATTGTTGTGTTAATACTCAGATAAGTTTTCTAGGTCTGCAAGATGTTTAATGTTGATCTAGCTGCATTTCAGGGATGAGACAGCCAAAAAATACTTTCTATGCTTCTCCACCATTTGGCCTCTCCTCCTCTGCATTTTTGATACATTCTTTAGTCTTTTTAATCCAAGAGTAAACAATTCATTTACTGTTACAATTTCAATTCATTCATCAACAATTCTCAAATTGTGAGACTCTTCATTTTTCTGCATGCTATTTCTTCTCCCTTGTTTACTAGGACATTACAATAGGCACAATAAAAGAATCCTGTGGTAATGTTGCTATCCCCTCTTTATTCATCTTCAGTCAGAGTTAGATTTGTCTATTCTCAGTGTTTTTCAATAACCATGGGGTATAAATATCTTTGTTTATTTTCTCTCTCATTCTTGTCATATGTAGACATGGAGAGAAGAATAATATTCAGATTCCTACATCAAATGTCACTTTCAAGCCAAGTTTGATCAGTGTCTCACTCCTCCTGAGGGAGCATTCTCTAATTACCATGCTGCTAGTGCACAGTGTACAATTCCCAGAAGTTACTGAAATCAGGGTCCATCATACTAAGAACCCACCTATGATAATTATTAGTAAAGACTTGTGGACTAAATGTATTAATATGTACCCTTACATATTTATTCCCCCCTTTCAATATCTACTTCATGTCCAATTGTTTTCTCTACTTGCAATTTTTCTTATTATGTTGAAGGTGTGTGGGTATGTTTGTGTGGGGGTAAGTGGTGAATAAAGATGCATTGAATGTATAACAAAAACTATTGCCAGAAAATGTCTTTGTATGATTTTATCTTTTTTTTTTTTTTGATCCATCTATAGTGATATGTGTTGCATTGGCGATTATCATAGTAATACATAGTAATACATTTTTTTTCTGTTACTTTTGGGCTGGAAGGCATAGATATTTTAGTTCCCACTCAAAGACTGTAGTTGGAGACCTGGTTGGCTCAGTTGGTTGAGTGTCAAACTCTTGATTTCAGCTCAGATCATGGTCTCATGGTGGTAGAATTGTCCCCAGCAGGCTCTGCACTGAGCATGGAAAATGGCATCACCCAGCTACCCAGTCTCTAGTATCAGAATCAGAAAGATAATCTTTCTCAGAAAAAAAAATATGCATAGTGATTCCAGATTCTAGATTCTCAATATGTCCAGCCATTACACATAGGCAATAGAGTCCCGACACTGAAGTCATTTGAGTATGTCTTTGTATTGGCTGTGTGTTCTCATCTCCTGATTGCCTCTGTGAATTTATTTATTTTTAAACTCTTTATTAGTTTATTTATTTGATTTTTCATTTTACTCTTTCTAATTCTGTAAGTATATTTAATTCAGTGTTTCCATATGTTTGGAGTGTTGGGGGGAATTGTATATTCCTGGTTATATTCAAACTGTCACCCTGTCTAGAAACCCTCAAAATATCAACTTAGTATCATCTAATAACAAATAGCATTTTTATCGCAATATAATTTCAGAAAACTCCATGTTATGTATTGCAGTCTTCAAAATTCTAGTGGAAGAATAGTATACTTTTCTAATAACATTCAATGATGCACTGAAATATTAATAAATGTGCATTTCACACCTACCAGTGGTGGTATAGGTTTGGATTGGCAGTAAAATTACAAAATTCAGAAAGTTTTCATCCAGAATTAGATTTCCTTAGTGTACAGAATGATATAGGGAATGGAAATCAGTATGCATGGTATATTCTGCCTTGTTAAGTGCCCTACAGTGATGTGAATGCAGGTTCTTAATTCTCCATATTTTGCTGTGTGGGAACAGGGACTGGTTACCAGACACAGGGCCTATGTTTGTAAATGACTTAATTGTTATGTAAAATTTATTTAAGCAATCAACTTCACTTTGGAGTCAAATTATAGAAGATTTTCAGATCTGATGACTAAGGTTGGAAAAACAATTCTATAAAGTCAGCGAAACCCAAATGCTTATCAGTTTTGCTCGTGAATCCCCTCTGTTTTCTACTACCACTTCACAGCCATTTATAAAACTTATTCTATGTCCGCTTCAAAAATCACCCAGAAGTATCTTCAAGAAATTGATTTAAGATTTTTTGGTGTTATTCCCTTGCTTATCTTCCCATCTTTTATTCATATTGTATTGATAGAAATACATGAATAGTGTTCTCCTTGATATTGGAAATTCAATACAGCTTAGACACACATGAGGTCGTTTATACAACTGAACCAAGTTATACAAAATTATGCAATGAAAGAAATAAACTATTAATGCAGTCACTAAACCATGTGTGAAGAGCTTTAAGAAACAGACACTGAGATTTCTTTTTTAATGGGTTTCTGCCATGAACAGATGAATCCCCAAATTCGGATCAGAATTTTTTTTTCTAATATGCATCCCATTTGTGATTTGTTCCACATGCAAAACACATTAGGAATCTGAAAATTCCAGGGATTTCCAAAAAAGCCTTGAAATTACATTGATGGGAATTCCTTTTTAAAAAAATTTCTCAAGTTTAGGAGACATTTCCTTATTTATGTAATTAATTTTAATCATTGATGATTAATGATGATTAACTCATTAAATTGATGAGTTTTACCAAAAAAAGGAAGATTTCAGTTAGCATTATATTAGATATTTAATGAATATTGATTTCTGCAGTGAACCAATTGCTTCTAAACTGACACTCAAGAATCTCCTCTGAAACATTTGTCTTTCTAAGATTTTGCATATTAACTCATGAGTCTATTTCATAACTAAGATAGCTTTTTCTTTAAAAAATAACTTGATCACTCCTTCCTGGATCTGCTTGGTCTTGGCTCCATAAACAATGGGGTTCAAGGTAGGAGGCAACATCAAATAAAGATTAGCAATAAGGATATGAATGTGGTGGGGAATGTTTTGTCCCCCAAAACGGTGAGTAAATATGGTGAACAGGGCTGGAACATATGTGATCACAATGGCACAAATGTGGGATGTACAGGTGCTGAAGGCTTTCTGCCGAGCATCTGCAGATGACAAACTCACCACTGCCCGCAAGATCATAGTGTAAGACACAGAAATACAGAACATATCAAAGCCCCCAATCAGGAGAGCAACCATCAGACCATAGACAGCATTGACCTTGAAATTGCCACAGGACACCTTGGCCACAGACATATGATCGCAGTAGGTATGGGGAATGAAGTTGCCCCGGCAGTAGGGCAGACGCTTGGTGAGGAAAGTGAATGGGACAATGAGCAGCACACCCCTCAGGAAGGTGGCAAGACCAGCCTTGGCGATGACAGGGTTAGTGAGGATGGTGGAATAACGAAGGGGGTAGCAGATGGCCACATAGCGGTCCAGGGCCATGAGCATGAGCACCCCAGACTCCATCC
>JAQQST010000824.1:0-14373 GCA_028646485.1 Cryptoprocta ferox
TACTGAAAACAAACTGAGGGGGGAAGGGGAAGGGGGAAAGGTAATGGGGGGTGATGGTCTTGGTGGCGGTCACTTGTGGGGAAGAGCACTGGGTGTTATATGGAAACCTACCTGACAATAAACTATAAAGTTTAAAAAAAAAAGAAAAAAAGAAAAGCAGGATGACAAAATGGCTAAGAACATACAAATCATGGTTCATACCCCCGATTCTATGACCTGTTCCCTGTGAGTGTCTGGGTAAATTATTTATCCACTTGAGGCTCATAGGTCCAGACTCAGAGGATATTGTGAGCATTAGATGAGGAAACTCCTTTAAAATGCTTAGGGCAGTGCCCTGCACAGAATAGATGAAAATTTATTTCTGTTTATTATCATTATGGATGTTTTTCCCCTCTGCCACTCTCAGCCCTGTTGTATTCCATGTGATTCTACTAGCGTTTACCCCAGCATTCTAAGCTGTACTGTAGGGAAAGTCCGGAGTGTCACTGGTGGTCTCCTGAGGTGGCTGGGTGGGATTGAGACTGTCATGCCCTAGGGTATAAGGCAAGGTTAGTGGAAGGAGGTAAAGCATTGTTAGGAGCCCAGCTTAGTAACTAAAATCACTGTGGCTTTAAAAGGTAATTGTTTTCCTGTGGCCCTACAGCCGAATCGGTGCCCCAGTGGAGCCTGTACCATGACATAGCCCCTTCCTTCCAGCCCCCCACCCCACCATCCAGTCTTACATGTACAGTCACGGCTGATGAATTCGCCTCTTTCTTCAAATATTTGCAAAAATCTTCCCAGAGTAGGAAGCCTGGCAGCTGCAGAGCATTCCATAAGAAAGATGAAGCAATGGTTTCTATGGCAACGCTTTGGCACTTATTAGCGTTTGCATAGGCACTGAGGCAAGAGTGGGGGTCCAGACAGGCCCTTTCTGGGAAGGGATGAGGAGGAGAGAGACCTGGGGAGTACAGCATTGTGGTCACTTTGCCCTCTTGGGTGGTAGCTCTCAGGGACAGTCCTGGGGGGAATTTGTGGGGCAAGATTTAGCTGGATGCCCTTAGAGAGATTTTGAACTCTCCTCTGGAAGCCCGAGAACCACTCACCTCACCCAGTATCCCCTGTCTTTGCCACTAGGTTTAGCTTCCCCAAACACCCCTTCTTTATGCCAATCCTCTGCTGCCCTAAACCTTTGCTACTTTCCCCCACAATGATCTATAGATTGAGTCTAAATCATGGCATTTGAAGCCTTCCACACCTTTCTTTTTCCAGAAGCTTGGCTGCTTCCCTTACCCTGCCCTAATGTACCTTCTACTCTAACAAGATTGTTCAACCTCATCCTATCATACTGGCATTGTTTCTACTCCCCTCCTCTCTCCCATACCATTCTCCTTGCTCATGGTTCCCAGAACACTTACCCATGAATCCAGGACTTTCCTTTCCTTGAAGGCCCATCTCAAACCTCAGTTTCTTCAAGGAACTTTGTCTGACCACCTCAATTCAGTGGACTCCCCTTCTTTGAACTCCAATTGCATTATTGGTCAGACCTGTCATGCATTTAAGCATGGGACACCTGGGTGGCTCAGTCGGTTAAGCATCCGATTTTGGCTAGGGTCGTGATCTCACCGTTCATGAGTTTGAGCCACATGTCGTGCTCTGTGCTGAAAGCTCAGAGCCTGGAGCCTGCTCTGATTCTCTGTCTTCCTCTGTCTTTGCCCCTCCCCTGCTTGTCACCCCCTCACAAAAATAAATAAATATTTTTAAAAATAGTAAAAAAATAAGCACTTAAACACATCTGCCTTTTCAAGTTGTTTTAATACTCCTGATATGTCTCCATCTGACTAGATTGTAAGGTCTTCCCTGAAAGGGGATTTACAAAAGAATTTCTGTTTTTCCCACAGCACCTAGTACAGTGCCCTAATCGTAAAAAGGAATTCATTAGACGATATACGCGAGAGGCTTAGCCCAATACCTGGTATACAGTAAGTGCTGAATAGATGTATGGAATTATTAAAATACCCCTCAAATAGTTCCTGATGGATTCCCTGGTGCCTCAGTCACCACTTCCACTTAACACATCTCAAGGTGCATACAATATCCCTGGGGCATTCATCAAGCCTTTGGCTTGGACTTTTCATGAGTCATTAGGTTGGCATAACTCACTGAGTAGCCATTGGCCTTATCCTCACCTTCTGTTACTGCACACTTAACCACTATAGCTCTGAGAACCAGCTACATAATTTGCAGGGCCCAGTGAAAAATCTAAATGTGAAGCCTCTGGTTTAAAAATTCATAATTTCAAGGGGCGCCTGGGTGCCTCAGTCAGTTAAGCATCCAACTCTTGATTTCAGCTCAGGTTCTGATCTCATGGTTTGTGAGTTCGAGCCACACCTTGGGGTCCACACTGACAGCATGGAGCCTGCTTGGGATTCTCTCCCTCTCTCTGCCCCTCCCCTGATCACATTCTCCCTCTCCCTCACACACAGAATAAATAAAGTAAAAAAAAGTTTAAGTAAAAAAATAAAAATTCAGAATTTCAAGGCAATGAGAGCAGAGCCTCTCTGTCCAGGCACACGTATGAAGCTGGCACTTCTTAGCCATCCTTATTTCCTTGTGCTGCTCCCCGAGTTCCTGGAACAAGAGACAGGGGAAATCCGCATGTAACCATTCCATATCATGGTTCTAGATTAATTCACTGAAAGCCAGTTCTCCAAAAATGAATTTATTGAACATCAAATTATTGAATGGCCAAGTGTCCAAATGACCAATTTGTTATATTTGTGATGGTTTTTTATTTTGTCCTGTTTTGCCTCTGCCCAGACCCTGCCCAGGCCCCTGACTGTGTCTGTGTCTACGCTCTCAGCTTCTCTCTCCCCAGGTCTCAGGAAATTGGACTATAGAAGAAAGACTGCATCTATTTTATGTCCCTTTTGTCTCCATATTCTGATTTCTTTTGAATCAGTCATGGTTTCTTTTGGGGCTCAAGTGGACAGCCACTCCACCACCCCATATTGCACTCACAGAACAATCAGGCAGTAGAGCTCAATGAACATTCAAGTAGTAAAAGCTCAAGGTTAAAGTATGCTTCTGTGCTTACTCTTAGTAAGGTTTCCAAATCAAAAGAATCTCTTGAATTCATTAAACATTGCAGACATTTCCCTAGCATGTCCAAATACTCTATCCATTGTGATTCCCTACCCTGTGTGTTTTCTACTTGGCCTTCTTTGGCACTGATTTTATTTTGTATCATTTTATCTCTCCCTCCTACTGGTTTGGAAGATAAATACTCTATGTTCATTTAGTCATTACCTGAAAATTAGAGCATGTGTATTTAACTTGTCATAGTTTTCTTGATTATACTTCTGTGCTGTTCATGGATAGCATCAGGACCTTAGAACAGTTTGACTCCATTAGTCTGATATGTTCAGTATCTGAAGTCTTTATGGGTGTATTTGTTGTTTGCTTTTTCTGCAGGTTCCTGGACATGGTACCTTATTTCCTGCTGTATCTGATTATCTTTGCTTGCCAGTTATTGTAATTGAAAAATTATTTGTAAGAATAATTCAAAGCCCAGGATAAAGTTATCTATCTTCAGAGAGAGAATTTGTGTTTGCTTTGGCCAGGATCCTGGGGCACTGCTAGTCTGGGACCATTTTGTCTTGAGACTTGAGCTTTCCTGGACAATAATGGTACTTGGGCTGCATGTCTACATGGCTCATATGTGGTTCATCCTTATCCTGCTAGTATAATTATTTGGAGCCCTAGGATTCTTTGGGGGAGCATTTCCTACCAGCTTTCTCACCTTCTGTTGGCTCTGGGCTTTAATATCTATTCCCCTTGAAGGCTTGTTCCACAGGGCTTTCAACATGAAAGTTGCAATTTGCTGGTACTAGAAAATACCCTTAAGGCAGAAGAAGCTACCTCTATGCCTACTCATATTTCTAGGTTCCCATTATCACTTCAGTTGTGTCCTGTAATACTCAGGACCTTGTTAATTATTGATTTTAAGAAGATTTTCCACATATTTGTTCAGAGATTTTTGGTGGTTTCAACACTTACAAGAAACCAAAGTATATGGCATGCAATTTTGTCATCATGCTTTGAAGTAGACAGGTAGACAGGGAGGCTAAAGCTATATATACTTAGGGGACAAGGAAAATTCTTGAACTTACATGCCCAGAGCCACACAGAGAATTAATGACAGAGCTTAAAGGAGAACTTAGGCTTCTGCCACATATCTCTTGCACTCTATTGTGTCACTGTCATATTACCAAACAATGGAGAAGTGTTATTTCCCAATGTGCTACCCCCTACTCTTGCCAGATGCTGGGAAGATGGCCCTTGGTTGCTTCTGCTTTTCCTTCTACTTTCCTTCAATGGCTACCAATGGCAGCATTCCCAGAGGGTGAGTCATGTTTTCTTTTCTTTTCTTTTTTAATGTTTATTTATTTTTGAGGGGGATAGAGAGAGAAAGAGAGAGTGAGCTGGATGGGGGGGGGCAGAGAGTTATGGGAAGAGAAGAGAACCTTAAGCAGGCTCCAGGCTCTGAGCTGTGAGTAAAGAGCCTGACAGGGGGCTTGAACCCACAGACTGCGAGATCATGACCTGAGCCGAGGTCAGACGCTCAACCAACTGAGCCACCAAGGCTGCCTAAGACGTGCTTTCTTTATTTAGTCTTTGACCACCCTGCTTTGTATAGGTTGGCAACTTTTCCAAATCAATGATGTTAAGGTTCTTGGCCCTTTCCTTTCCTTTGTGTCCAAGTACACTCGTCACATCCTGGACGTTGCCTTAAGAACAGGGAGATGGGTGTAGAAGTGGGGCCTGACCATTGGCAAATCAATGGGTACCTTCTTGGCTACTGTGGTGGCCTGACTGCCATCTACCATCACCTCTCATTCTGTAGTAGCAGCCCTTCAGGTGCACCCCTGGGAAATCTACATACCAGAGTTCTGAAGTGTATTTACACACGCGTGTTAATTTCTCCATCTGTGCTGTCATCTGTGACTACCAGAAGTTGATCTTGGAATGTGTTTAAGCAGGTTAGTGGAACAAAAACACCAAGAAAGCCTGCCATTTTGGCATTGCCCATCTAAGCTGGATCACTGAAACTGTGCCTTTTTTGGGGGGCTAGCAGAGGTGACTCAAATGTGTGGGAGATGGAAGATTCAGGCTATGGCCTATGACATGAAAGCTCTCAGTGATGAAAGATCTCAGTGACCTTTGCAGGGGAAGCCCAGTGTATAGACATCTCAACCCCAGACCTCCCCAGACCTTTCTTCCTTCCTCACCTTCCCTGTGAAATTGACTTCCATCTCAGAGCTTAGGTGCTATTAGTTCTTCTTCCCCAGGATCTACAGTAGATGTTGCAGGTAAAATGAGGCACAGGTGTCTGGAAAGAGGCCAACAAGGGCAAGCAATGGGAAAAGTGCCCGAAATATATGACGCTTTCCAATATGTTATGGGCAGATACTGACAGGTTGCCAGGATTATGTTATATTTTTATTTTCAACAGTTATATTTTCTGACATGTTGAGCACAGTATTTCTATTGATATTTGGGAAGAATTGTGGGTAATTTAGCATACAGTTATGGATTTCTTTTTCATTTCAATAAGACACTTCACTAAACTACCCCCCTCCCCGCCACCAAGCGTGATGTGATTGCACTGAATGTCTGCTGTTTTCTCAGGATAATGAGAAGGAAGATAATTGGGAAGTTGAGAAAGGAAGATAATTGGAAAGTGGGATACACTTAAACAGAAGCTGGGATCTATTCTGTTAAGTAAGGGCCACACGTCTTGCCAGCAATCACGCCTAGTCACACACCTTCAACAATAGAGGCCCTGTTGTAATGGGCCACATTTATTTTCCCTAGGAATTGATGGTCTCAAGTTTCTAGACAACTCTCTCTATGGCTGATTTCACTCCATCCCATCTACTGTTTCCGTGGTCCAGAGCTGGGCCAGTCTGGCAGCTGGGGATGGGATGAGGTGGGGGGTCGATTCTCAATTGCATTGTGACATTGGTCTGGGGCCCTAGTGGGCAGAAACTTTTCAACATTGGTCACCTCTATTTGACCCCACTTCTGAGCTTTTGTTTTCTGCAATTGCTAGTCCATGAAGCTGAGGTAACCTAGCCTTCTCATTTACCAATCTAAGTTTCACTCTGTAACTTCATCTCCCATTGTTAACAAGGGCCACCCTGGCTGACTTACTCAGTCACAAGCCAGAGGGGAGCCTTGAGTGATGATGGGCAGAGAGAGCTGTATGGGAGCAGAGACAGAGGAAGGCAAGAAGGAAACTATCATTTGCTGAGTGCTTACTATGTTCTGGACACCACTCTGGGTGCTTTAATATGTATTAACTTTATTCATTTGCTCTCCACGTAAAGGGTCAAAGGCCTCAACGCTAAAGGGTGAGGAGCCCTCTTGTTTTCCCTGCAATAGATGAAGTGCTAGTGTGTAGGGGAGGGATGACTCTGGTAGGAGTAGAGCCTTGTGGTCAGAGAAGCATGGGATTTTAAATAAGCCATGTCCTGGGGTGCCTGGGTGGCTCAGTGAGTTAAGCATCTGACTTGGCTCAAGTCATGATTTCATAGTTCATGGGTTCAAGCCCCATGTTGGTGTTGACAGCTCAGAGCCTGGAGCCTGCTTTGGATTCTGTGTCTCCCTCTCTCTCTGCTCCTCCCCTGCTTGTGCTCTATCTCTCTCAAAAATAATAAACATTAATTTTTTTAATTTAAATGAGCCACATCCTTTCACTGGGCTTCAGTTTACTCCTCTGTAAAATGGCCACATAGTCTTTGCTCAGCTTGTCACACATGATCCTTGGTGGGGACACAGTGATAGAGATGAGAGGGCTTAAAAAGGCATAGGTATTATATGAAGTCTTTTGAGGCATACAGAGCCAGAATCTAGGTGGGGTGGGGGATTCTAAATCTCAGCCCAGCAACTTGCCATCTGGGTGACGTGGGCAAGTCACTGAACCTCTATGTGCCTTCATTTACAGATCTGTAACAGAAGATATGGATAGGACCTGTTCATTGGGGTTTTGTAAGGGAAAATGACATAATATATTAAAAACATTGAGAATAATTCTGGCATGCAATAAGTGCTATGTAAGTACTATTTATTATTACTAATAGTAGATGCTATGAGTATCCTCATCCCCCTGTCTTTCCGGTATGAACTCTATCAGTGTTAATAAAATCTTAAAGCAGCAGTACTTGGCTAATGCTGAAACCCTATATACATTGTATATAGCTCTTGACATGCTAGGGTATAACACATGACCTTACCCTAGAACAATACCTGTGCCATAGCACCTGGCTATATAAGGGGCAGAAGCTCAGTACTTCCCAGTGGAGGAGAGGCAGGCCTCTATAAAACTGACAGCCTCTGAGGTGAATGTCATAAAGAATTCACTTATGTATATCCAGGGTTCTTCTGAAATTTCAGAAACATGTGTACTGTATTAAGGGAGATACACTGTGTAGAGAGGAAGATCCAGCATCATTTCATTATGCTATGGCATTTAGTGAGCACCTAGTTTGTGTCATTTGTGAGATGCAGAGGGGACTGAGGCCCAGTCCCTGACTTCAGAGAGTTGATAATTTAGTTCCAGAGTTAAGACACACACTCAAGCTCAACGTGTTGTAAGACAGGACAGTGTTAATTATGAGGCTAAAGGAAAACATACCCCTACCCTTTATAACCTGACATTATATAAATGCTAATGATTGCTCTTTTTTGTTATGGGTCTTAGGATTTACAAAGTGCTGGGGCACCTGGGTGGCTCAGTCAGTTAAGCATCCAGTTCTTTATATCAGCTCAGGTCTTCATCTTGCAGTTGTGGAATTGAGCCCTGTGTCGGGCTCTGCACTGAGCAGAACCTGCTTGGGATTCTCTCTCTCCCTCTCTCTCTCTCTCTCTGCCGCTCTACCCCTCTCTCTCCCATTTCTTAAAATAAACTGAAAAAAAAGAATTGCACAGTTCTGTAAGCACCAGGGATCATTTCGTGCTGGGGCATCAGGGAATGCCCTGAACTATGAGGCTTTTAACAGGCAGAGCTGAAGGCAAAGGGCACCAGCAAAGCCCCAGAGATGAGAGCACACAGAGGACAAAGGTGCCAGTGAGAAGCTGCTGTTGGCTTTCATGGAGGATACACACGGAGATTTGCGGAGGGTAACAAGGCTGAAAAGTTTGGTTGGGGCCAGGCTTAAATGCCATTCTAGAAAGTTGGATTTGTATAGTAGGCAGTGGAGAACTGTGTGGAATTTTGGAGCAGAGGAATTGCATCATCAGATTGCCCTTTTGGAAGGCACTCTGTCATCAGGGCCCCGGAAATGCCGTCCCCTCTGGCCACCTCAAGGATGGCTGTCTCACAATGCTGGCTGTCTCTTCTACATTATCAATCTTTCTCTCCTTATGGATATGCAACAGTAGACTGCTGCTTTCCAAAAGAAAATAAGAAAAACAAACAAACAAATGAAAACCTCCTTTGACTTCAAACTCCTTTCCAGCCTCCCCTGACCCCACATTTCTCTACTGCCCTGATAGCAAAACTTCTAGGAAAAAAAGATGTTTACAATCTTGTTTTTGCTTCCTCACTTATCATGCTCTTCTCAACATCTCAGCTTGCTCTAGACAGGTTTCTGTCCCCCGGTATGTTATGGTCACTCATGTCAGGGTCACTAATGACTTCCATGGAGTCATGGCCAATGGTCATCGCTCCATCTTCTTTATTTTTAGATAGGTTTTTAAAAGTTCATTTATTTATTTATTCTAAGGGAAACAAAAATCAGGGGAGGGGCAGAAAGAGAGAGAATTCCAAGCAGTCTCTGCACTGTCTGTGCAGAGTCTAACTCAGGGCTCAAACCCACGAACTGTGAGATCATGACCTGAGCCAAAGTCAAGGGTCAAACACTTAACCAACTGAGCCACCCAGGCGCCCTGCCATCCTCTTTCTACAATGCTCCCTTATCTTGGTTTTCACAACTTTCTGCTCTCCAGATTTCCTCAGATCTCTCCACCCATTCCTTGTCAGCTTACCTTGCTGACTATTACTTTTCTGCCACACCTCTTAGGGCAGGAATGCCCCACAACCCAGCTGCAGGTCCTCTCTGTCAGTAGTCTCTCCTAAAATGACCTCAATCCAGTTTCATAGTTTAAAAAATTCTCTACATGCTGATGATGTTTACATTTATATCTTCAGCTCTTACCTCTCTACTAAGCTTTAGGCTCAAATATCCTAATATCTACTTAAGTCTCCACTCAGAGGTCTACCAGCATCTCAGGATCTTGTCATGGCCCCTCAACCCTCTTGACCCACACCCTTCTTACCCCCACCACAAAATTGTTCCCACCTCATGCTTCCCCATCCAAGTATGTGGTACCATTAGTCCAAGACCAAAACCTAACCCTCATTCTTAATCTTACTTTCTGTCACATAACACGTCCTGTTCATGTATTTATCATCAAATTTTATTGGCTTCACCTCCCAAATGTATTTTATTTATTTTTATAAAGTTATTTATTTATTTTAGGAGAGAGAGAGCAAGTGGGAGGGGCAGAGAGAGAGGGAGAGAGAGAGAGACAGAATCTCAAGCAGGCTTTGATGCGGGGCTTGAACTCACAAACCACGAGATCATGACCTGAGCCGAAACCAAGAGTCAGATGCTTAACCAACTGTGCAACCAGGTGCCCCCCCCAAAAAATGTATTTTTTAAATCTATCCATTCTATCTCCACTGCTCTCATCTTGGTCCAAACCATCATCATCTCTTGCCTAGGCAACTGTAATCGTCTTCTAACTGGTCTTCCCACTTATTTTTTTTAAATGTTTATTTATTTTGAGACAGAGAGAGAGAGAGAGCAAGTGAGCATGAGCAGAGAAGGAGAAAACAGAGAGGGAGAGAGAATCCTAAGCAGGCTCTACGTTCAGAGTGGAGCCCAACATGGGGCTCGATCCCACAACCTTGGCATCATGACCTGAGCTGAAATCAAGAGTTGGATGCTTAACCGATTGAGCCACCCAGGCACCCCTGGTCTTCCCACTTATACTTTTGCTAGTCTATATTATTCTATTTTTATTATATAATTATTAACTACAGGGTCAATAATGAATTCCCCACACAGCCTCGAGGGAGAACTTTTAAAAATGTAAGTAAAGATCATGTCAGTCATCTGCTTGAAACCATGTGATAGCTTCCCACTGTGCTTATAATAATCTAAACTCCTAACTACAGCTTATAAGGGTCCTACAGGATCTGGCACCTGCATGTTTCTGGAGCCTCATCTTGTTCCAAATGCCCTCTTGCTCACTTTATTTCAGGCTCACTGTCTTTTCTGTTCTGTAAAAAAGCCAATCAGAATCTCTGCACCAACTCTTCTCTCTTCCTGGAATGTTGTTCCTCTAATTCTTTATATGTGACAGGCTGCTTCTTGTCATTTAGGTCTTGGCATGTCACCTCAGAAAAGCTGCCCTTGACCACCTAAAGTAGTCTCCCTTCCTTGCCATCACTTTGTAATACATCAGGCTGTTTTATTTTCTTCATAATATTTATCTCTATCAAGATAATTTGTTAAGTGCCTATTAAGTGTTAATGATCATTCTTTAAGTGTTTGCTGCTCTCCACCACACAACCTGAATGTAAGCTCCACAAGGGCAGGAATGTTCTCTGTCCTGTTTGCCATTTCATCCCCCATGCCTGGAAAGTACCTTGCATGTAGTAGACACACAATAAATATATATTGAATGAATGTTGAATAAGTTAATTGGCAGCAGAGTGGTCACTGCAGTAATATAAAGACAGCAAGCAGTAAAACCTTTTATTATATTGGTGGCAGTAAGAAGCAAAATGGAGGTGAAAAAATCAATATTAGACCAAACCCACCCAGATTTCATTGAAGGGTATTTAATACTGGAAACACAAGAGGACTCTTCCCAGGCCACTATTTCTATTATAGAGTATAAAAACTGGAACCACAAATCAGTTAAGCAATAATTAATTATCCACCCATTTATCGAGAGAGAGAGAGAGAGAGAATAAAGGAATAGATCAGTAGAACTTGCTATCTGTAAATTATAGAAGTAGAAAGATGAGATAAATGATGATTCCATGATTTCTTTCCATGAAGACAGTAGAGAGTTTGGGAGAATTGCCAGCGGGTGGGAAGAGAGGATGACAGGTTCGGTTTAGAACATGCTGATTTTTACTCATCCCCTGAGAGGTTTCTGGCAGAGGCTCTCAATGTGGGTCTAGGAGTCTGTGGCAAGGACTGGGGAAGAGATAGAAATGGAGGGTATCGCCAGCATAGAGATGAGAGTTTAAAGTAATGGAAGTGGGGCCCTTGAGGAGTACAAAGCAACTGAAGGAGAAAGGAGATCCTTATTTCAAGGGATCTGTTTATTCCATCTTGTAGCTCCCAGGAATTACAAGCAGAAAGCATGGATTATAGTAATCTCCAATTTTCCCATCCTCTTCCCCCACAGACCACCCCCTCCTTTGAACAGTTCTGTGAATTCTTTCCCAGGCAGGGGGCCCCAGGCGTGGGCTGTGGAGGTATTGTCATCCTCCCTGATATCAGCTTCATAGCATATGCTTGTCACTACTCACAGGGACCGATATCAAGGTAAGCAATGGAGAATATCTTGGAATGACTGAGATATGTTGGGGGAAAAGGCCTGGCTGTAAAGTCGTTGCCATCATTTTGCTATCCCAATACAAATGCATATTCTAATCTCTTAAACCCCAGAAACAATCCAGTCAGCAGCAACATCAGCAACAATGTCACCCAGACACGTAGAGTTTTTCGTAAATTTGGCTAATACCATCAGGTGAAGCGCTGCTATAATTTTTATTCACCACCAGCATGTGGCTTGGTAAGATGAAGGAGGTCATCTTAGTAGCAGAGCTGGGCTGAGGTCATCAAGCCTCTAGGCCCAGCCCCTCTGTTCAGAAGGAGCTGTTGGCAACGATCTAAGACCGTTACTCTACTCTCTCCCTTTGGCACTAAGCAAGGACTCATCCTCCATGTTGGGCTTCATCTTGAACCCCTGGTAGGAGCCAAGAACCTATCAGAGACTGATTGTTCTGCTTCCCTTGACAGATTGGCACCAGCCAGTGTCAGGGCTTGTGCAGAGAGTATATAACAGGGTCCCTAATGAGGACATGACAATGAGGATTTTGTTTCAATTGAAGGACCTATATGTCCTGTGTCTGTGTCTAGACCCCATAAGACAAACCTGTGGTCATGGTGGTGGGGGAGTGATAGGAGAGGAGAATTCCGTAAAATAGAGACTCAGAAGACAAGGTGGCCGGTGGCCCAAGACTCAGCTGCTATAGAAACTAAACCTAGAAGTTCATTCTGGACCTTGCGTTTTGAGAATAAGCAGAAATAGAGAGGTGGGTTTTCTTCTGAACAAGACTAGACAGTCGGAATTTGGATTCTAGAAGAAAATTCTACTCACCGTTGAAAAGAAAAGAGGTATGCTCCATGGAGACAGTGACTTTGTATGGCTTTTTCAACTCTATGTTCCCAGGGCCCAGAAGAGTGCCTGGCACATACTAGATGCACAACAAATACTTGTGGAATATGTGAATGAATGAAAAAATTTTTTGAGTGTGAATCCCAAATCTTAGAATTTTATTGATAAACTCAGCTTATCCAGTGGAAAACTCTCCCTAGCTTTCACGGGAAGAATTTAATTTGTATAGCATTCTAGGCAATAAGCCAAAAGCCTACAGTGATTGCTTTAAAAAAATGGTCTTGTGCCCATTTCCTCTTTTTGTTTTTCTCTAGACCTCATGTTCCAGTTTGAACATTTTGAGATTTTTGGTTCTCTTGAGCTAACAGTCATGAGCTCCCATTTCTCCTCCCCCTGTCACTGGGTTGCTGCCACAGTCTGAGGCTGTGGTAACTTGGATTTCCATTTTCGTGCTGTCTGTTTAGTATGACATCAGGGGGTGGTCCTTATGGAAAATGCATGTGTCCATGTGTGTGCATGCGCACACGCGTGTGCACGTAAGCAACTTGAGAGAAGGAAAAGAACTAAGGAGGGCAATGGAGGGTGATGATTCACACTTAAGCGAAATGCTTAGGCACTTCTCAGCCTGTCACCAGATCCATTATAAACACTAGACAGGAAGACACCTCATTAGGTACCAAGTCTCAAATAGACCCTAAGGTGAAGCTCTCAGTTCAAGGTAATGATTGGCCTTCCAAAACACACGGATGATGAATCCACTAACTCTCAGAAGTTCCAAGGTCATGGTAAAATAAGAGACCAGGAAGCTTGGAAGCCAAGCAGGCCCATGGCTGTAAACAGTATGTCCGCTTGCCTGCGAGGTACCATCTAACCTACTCTGCTGGCCCAGGCTAAGCCAAGCTCCTAAACCTGCCTAGTTCAGGAACAGAGTCATGTACTCTTGGCCCTCTTCCCATCTCCAGAAATTGCTGAGGAAGGGAAATCAGCACTGGTAGATTCCTTACTGGTGAATGGGCAAGAGCTGAAGGGACAGGCATGTGTATGAGGTCATGAACAATCTCTGGGTCAACAACACAGGAGAATGAGTCATGTAAGACAACAAAATACTGGAAGGTGAACCAGAAGGTCCCCAGAAAATGGTTCACGTAGCTGTGTAGCTTAAAAGTTTTCTTTGTTTTATCTTATAGAGAATACAGAGTCATGGGCAACAATTTCTGTTTTTAGTCCCTCTAACTTGTGGTGTTAATAATGGCAGCTAACATTTACCATTTACTATGTGCCTGATACTGTCTTAATCTTCTTAAACACATCATATCACAGCTTTACTTCATCCTTAACAATGATTCCCTTGGGCACGTACTATTAATGTTATCACCAGTTTTTAGATGATGAAGCTGGAGCTTAGAGTGGTGAATAAATTTTTATGGGCCAACAGCTACTGAGTCATAGAGGCAGGATTGGAAGCAAGGCTCTTTAACTTCAGAGCCAAATCTATTAGCCAATATTTTATCATAAATGTGCTCTTTCCTTTGACACTTTTTGTGATACATGATAATTTTATAAAGCCTTAAGCTGATGCAGTGGCAATGGCAAGGGATGATGGTGTAACAGTTTTGACCTCTTTCATGGAATTAGGGACTTAATAACATTGCTGTAACCCGTTTCTCTGTCAGAAAAGCTCAAAAGATAAGGATATTGAGGGTATGCTTCAATCTTTTATTAAATAGTAAGCCATATTATATATGTTATTATGCTATGAACAGACAGCACTATGTTAAACAACAGTGGTGAGAGTGGACATCCCTGTCGTGTTCCTGATCTCAGGGGGAAAGCTCTCACTTTTTCTCCATTGAGGATGATATTAGCTGTGGGCTTTTCATAGATGGCTTTTTATAAAGTTTAAGT
>JAQQST010000826.1:0-14357 GCA_028646485.1 Cryptoprocta ferox
CACCTCACGCCAGTCAGAGTGGCTAAAATGAACAACTCAAGAGATTATAGATGCTGGTGAGGATGTGGAGAAACGGGTACCCTCCTACACTGTTGGTAGGAATATAAAGTGGTACAGCCGCTCTGGAAAACAGTGTGGAGGTTCCTCAAAAAACTATCAATAGAACTCCCTATGACCCAGCAATAGCACTGCTGGGGATTTACCCAAGGGATACAGAAGTGCTGATGCATAGGGGCACATGTACCCCAATGTTCATAGTGGCACTTTCAACAATAGCCAAATCATGGAAAGAGCCTAAATGTCCATCAACTGATGGATGGATCAAGAAGATGTGGTTTATCTCTACAATGGAATACTACATGGCAGTGATTAAGAATGAAATCTGACCATTCGTAGCAAAGTGGATGGACTTCGAGGGTGTCATGCTAAGCGAAATATGTCAGGCGGAGAAGGACAGATATCATATGTTTTCACTCATAGGTCTTTGAGGAGAAATCTAACAGAGGACCATGAGGAGGGGAAGGAGGAAGAAGAGTTAGGGAGAGGGAGGGAGACAAGCACGAGAGACTCTTGAATACTGAAAACAAACTGAGAGCAGAAGGGGGAGGGGGAAAGAAGAAGGGGGTGATGGTCATGGTAGAGGACACTTGTGGGGAAAAGCATTGGGTGTTATATGGAACCCATCTTGACAATAAAATAAAGGTAAAAAAAAAAAAAAGAAATGCCTAAGAGGTATTGTGGATATGTAGGACTTTTACTTCCTTGGTTAAATTTATTCCTATGTATTTTATTGTTTTGATGAAATTGAAAATAGGATTGCTTTTTTATTTTTTCCAGTAATTAAATTTTGTTGTATAGAAATGGGACTGATTTTTATGTTGACCTTGTACACTGAAACATTACTGAATTTGCTTATCACTTCTAAAGGCTTTTTTTGTGTGTTCTTTAATATTTTTTGTGTACAAGATCATAGCATCAGCAAACAGAGAATTTTATTTCTTCCTTTCTAGTATGGATGCGTTTTATTTCTTTTTCTTGCCTAATTCTTCTGGCTAGGACTTCCAGTATGTTGAAAAACAATGATGAGAGTGTGAACCCTTGTCTTGTTGATGTTAGAGGGAAAGCTTTTAACATTACACCATTGAGTGTGGTGTTAGGTCTGGATATTTCATATATAGCCTTTAGTATGTTGAGGTATATGTCCTCTGTACACAGTATGTTGAGAGTTTTTATCATGAATCAGTACTGGATTTGTCAAATGCTTTTTTCTAAACATACTGAGATGATATTTTTATTTCATTCTATTAGTGTGATGCATCACATTTATTGATTTGCGTATGTTGAAACATTCCTTGCATCCTTGATGTAGATCTCACTTGAATGTGGTGTATAATACTTTTAATGTGCTGTGGAATTTGGTTTGAGAGTATTTTGTTGAGAATTTTTGCATCTGTATTCATCAGGAATATTAGCCTGCAATTTTCTTTTCTTGTAGTTTCCTTATCTGGATTTAGCCGGAATAAAGTGGGCTTTCTAAAGTGAGTTTGGGCTGTTCCCTCCTTTCGACTATTTGGAAGTGTTTGAAGACAATTGGCAGCAAGAAACGAAAATTGTAGGGCAATATCCCTGATGAACTTGCAAAAATCTCCAACAAAATATTTGCAAACTGAATTGAACAATACATTAAAAGTATCATACTCATGATAGTGAAGGATTTATTTCAGTAATGAATGGATGGCTCAACACTAGCAAATCAGTCAATGTGATACACAACCTCAATAAAATTAAGGATAACAATCATATGATCATCTCAATAGATAGAGAAAAATCTTTTGACAAAATTCAACATCAATTTATTATAAAAACTTTCAACAAGGCGGGTGGAGAGTGAATGTATCTCAATATCATAGAGTCTATATATGACAAGTCCACAACTAATACTAGATGGTAAGAAGCTGAAAATATTTTCTCTAAGGTTAGGAACAAAGATGACCATAATTGCCACTTTTATTCAACATAGAATTGGAAGTCTTAGAGCAATTAGGCAAGAAAAATAAATAAAAAGCATCCAAATTGAAAAGGAAGAAATAAAACAGTCACTATTTTCATTTTTTAATGTTTTTTATTTTATTTCCAGTGTAGTTAACATACAGTGTAATACTAATTTCAGGTGTACAATATACTGATTCAACAGTTCTATACATTACTCACTGCTCATAAGTGTAATCTCTAATCCCCATCACCTATTTTACTCTTCCCCTTACCTTCTCCCTGTTAACCATCAGTTTGCTCTCTACAGTTAATAGTCTGTTTATTGGTTTGTCTTTCTCCTCCCCCCGCCCACCGTTTGCTTGTTTGTTTTGTTTCTTAAATTCCACATATAAATGCAATTATATGGTATTTGTCTTTCTCTGTCTGGCTCATTTCACTTAGTATTATACTCTCTAGCTCCAAACATGTTATTGCAAATGCATGATTTCATTATTTCTTATGGCTGAAAAATATTCCATTACCTATATATACTGCTTCTTTATTCATTCATCTTCGGCTGCTTCCATAATTTGGTTATTGTAAATAATGCCATAATAAACACAGGGGTGCATGCCTCCCTTTGAATTAGTGTTTTGCGGGGGGGTAAATACCCAGTACTGCAATTACTTGATTATAGGGTAGTTCTATTTTTAAATTTCCGAGGACCCTCTATACTGTTTTCTACAGGGGTTGCACCAGTTTGCACTCCTGTCATAAGTGCATGATGGTTCCTATTTCTCTACATCCTTGTCAATGCTTGTTGTTTCTTGTGTTTTTTTATTTTAGCTATAACAACATGTGTGAGGTGATATCTCACTGTAGTTTTGATTTGCATTTCCCTGATGATGAGTGATGTTGAGCACCTTTTCATGTGTCTGTTGACCATCTGAATGTCTTCTTTCGAGAAATGTCTTCTCATGTCTTTTGCCTACTTTTAAACTGGATTATTTGTTTTTGGGTGTTGAGTTGTATAAATTTTTATATGTTTTGGAGACTAACGCTTTATTGGATATGTCATTGCAAATATCTTCTCCTGTTCAGTAGGTTGATTTTTGGTTTTGTTGATGATTTCCTTTGCTCTGCACAAGCTTTTTATTTTGAAGAATAAAGCTGTCACTATGTTCAGATGTTAATTTTTCTTTAACTGTTTGGTAGAATTCACCTGTGAAGCCATCTGTTCCTGAGGTTTTTCTTTGTTGGGAGGTTTTGATCACTGATTCAATGTCCTTACTTTTTATTGGTCTGTTCAGAAATTCTACCTCTTAATGATTCAGATTTGGTTGTTTGTATGTTTCTCCTACAACTCATTTATTCTAGGTTGTCCATTCTGGGGTGTATAATTGTTTAAAGTAGTCTCATGATCCTCTGAATGTCTGTGGTATCAATGGTAATGTGTGCTTTTTAATTTCTAATTTATTTGAGTCCTCTTTCTCTGTTTCTGTAAATTTGTCTACAGTTTATTTGTTATCTTTAGAAAAACCTAGGTCTTAGTTTTTTCTCTCTTTTCAATTTTTTCTTGTTCTCTATTTCAATTATTTCTGCTCTGTTCTTTGTTTATTCCTTTCCTCTGTTCACTTGGTAGCTTGTTTGTTATTATTTTTCTTATTAATTGAGGTATAAAATTAGGTGCTTTGAACTCTTTCTGTTTGCTTAATGTAAGCATTTATTGTTATAAACTTCCCTCATAGCACTAGTTTTGCTAAATCTCATAAATTTTGGTAGTTGTGCTTCCATTTTTATTTGTTTCAAGATATATTTTAATTTACGTTTGATTTCATTATTGATTCATATGTTGTTCAGCAATGTGTTGTGTAGCTTCCACATGTCTGTAAAATTTCCAGCCTTCCTTCTGTTGATTTCTACTTTCATATGATTATGGTTAGAAAATATACTTGGTATAATTCAGTTTTTAAAAATTTCTTGAGACTTGTTTTGTCATAACATATACTTTCTCCTGGAAAATATTCCATGTGCATTTGAGAAAAATTTATATTCTACTACTATTAGATGGAATGTTCTGCATATGTCTCTTAGTTTCATTTGGTCTAAAATGTATTTCAGGTCCAATGTTTCCTTTCTGATTTTTCATCTCAATTGTCCAAATGTTGTTGAAAGTGGAATATTTAAGTCCCCCACTATTATTGTATTGTCTATTACTGCCTTCAGTTCTGTTTGTGTTTGCTTAAGATATTTAGGTGCTCTGATGTGTGAAGATATATTTATAATTTTAAATTTTCTTCATGACTTGATTCTTTTATCAATTTATAACGCCCTTAGTCTCTTATCACAGTGTTTTACTTAAAGCATATTTACCTAATATACATATGGCTATCCCTGCTCTCTTTCGGTTTCTGTTTATATGGAATATCTTTTCCCATCTCCCCACTTTTATTCTATTTGTGACCTTATAGGCAGATATATTTGAGTCTCATTTAAAAAAAAATAGTTCAGCCAAATAAATAAATTAAATAATTAAAAAATCCGTTCAGCTATTCTATACCCTTTGACTTCAGAGTTTAACCCATTTACATTTAAAGTAATTATTGGGGTAAGGACTTAGCACTGCTACCTTGTTAGTACCTACTATCAGTTTTTATAATTACCTTGCAGCTTCCTTGAAATACCTTATGGACAAATCAGCCTGTTTTAGGCTGACAACAACTTATCTGTCCATACCAAAACTATCCTTTTACCTCCTTGCCACATTTTGTTTTTCAGGTAACAATTTAAAACTTTTTATACTGTTTATTAACAGATTGTTGTAGCTTTAGTTATTGTTAATACTTTTGTCTTTTAACCTTTGTCCTAGAGTTAAGTAGTTAACACACCACATAATATAGTATTAGAGTATTTTGAATCTGACTATATCTTTACCTTTACCAGTGTGTTGTGTGGTGTCATGTGTTTTCATGTTACTAATATCCTTTGGTTTCAGCTTTTTTTTTAAGATGATTTACTTATTTTGAGACAGAGAGAGAGAGAGGAGACAGAATCCCAAGCCGGCTCCATGCTGTCAGCCCTGACTGAGCCACCCAGGTGCCTCTTGTTTCAGCTTTAAGAAATATTTCAGCATTTTTTATAAGGCAGATCTAGTGATAATGCATTTCCTCATTTTTTGTTTATTTGGGAAAGCCTTTATCTCACCTTCTTTTCTGAAGGACAACTTTATTGGTTACAGTATTCTTTGTTGGCAGTTTTTTATTTCTTTTAGCACTTTGAATATATCATCCCATTGTCTCTGTGCCTGCAAGATTCTTGCTTAGAAATCTGCTGAAAGCCCTTTGAAGACTCTCTTGTATGAAAGAATTTTTTTCTCTTGTTATTTTTTCTCTCTCGCTATTCTCATTCTCTTTTTGCCTTTGATCTTAGACAGTTTTATTATCATATATTTTGGGAGAAAATTGTTTTGGATTTAATTTTGGGGTGACCTACTAGATTCATGACCTTGAACGTCCAAATATCTCCTAGGTTTGGGAAGCTCTCAGCCTTTATTTCTTTAAACAAGATTTCTACCGCTGTTTCCACCTCTTTTTCTTTTAAGAGTCCAATGATGCATACATTGTTTCTGTTAGAGGTGTTCCATGAGTCCCAAAAGCTTTATTTTTTTCACTCTTTTTTGTCTTTTTGTCCCTCTGATTGGATAATTTCAGTTGCTGTTTCTTTAGCTCACTGATTCTTTTCTACTTGCTCAAGTCTGCAGTTGAAACTCTCTATTGAATCCTTCAGTTCAATTATTGTATTCTTAAGCTCCAAATTTTCCATTTGGGTCCTTTTTTTTACGTTCTCTATCTCTTTGTTGGAAGAGAATATTTATGGCAATTATTTTGAATTCTATGTCAAGTAAGTCCTGGATATCCTTTTCTTTGGGGTCACTTACTAGAAGTTTATTGTGTTCCCTTGGTGGTATCACATTTGCTTGATTCTTCATGATCCTTGTAACCTTGTGTAGGTGTCTATATATTTGAAGAAGCAGTTGCCTCTTCCATACTTTATGGACTACTTTAGAATGGAAGGACCTCACCTGTGGATGGAGGCACACTGGAGCATGGTGTGACTCCAAGTTTAGTTGTACAGCGTGCTAAGTGTGAGGGTGTGTTGTGGCTCCAGGTTTAGGAGGGCATGTTGTATCTTTGGCTCAAGCCACTGGGGTCTACAGCATTGACAACCCTTAGTCCTTGGCTAGCATTGTGAGTGTTTTCAGTAGCTGCTAGCGTTATTGGCATCCTCAGAGGTGCATTCAGGTCTAATGGTTAGGGACCAAAACAGGCAGTGGTAGTGACTGGAGCTAGTGGTGTGCATATTTGGCTGTGAGAGCTGTGGGTTTCTGTGTCGTGGTAGGGGCCAGTTGCAGACACACATGTAATAGTGGCAGCCAGAGCAGACAGCAAGGCCTGGGCACGGAGAATGCAGCTTATGGAATCTTGGCTATTAGCATGCTCTATTGTGGCTCCTGGGTCTCCCTACAGGCACACAGCAGTTTAGGTCAGTGTTGGGAGTCGGGTCAGGGACATATAGTTACACAACTGAAGGGGGTAGATGAAGGTGAACCCCATGGTGCTAACCAGTGACAACAGACAGGGACTGACCCAGATCCACAAGCAACTGTAGGATCTTTGGCTCTGAGTATACACTCCTATGGCTACACTGTCTTCCCATGGACACATGGCATTGGAAATCTATGATAGGTTTTAGGTTCCCTGAGCATGCACAGTTGGAGGGGCTAGCCCCCATGAATGTGCATGTTGTTGTGGGATAGCTCCAGGGGTCTAGGGTAGCCTCTTGCACTTGTGCAGCCTCATTTGACAGGTGTGGGTGCTGGTATATGTTCTGGCTCCGGCAGGGCAGGGTATGAGGGAAGAAACCAGAAGACACTCAGAAATCTGCCATACACAAATACAAAAACCAGATAAATTTTCAGTGGGTGTGCCACAGCTGTGCTATCCATTGGTTTCTTCAGTGGTGAAAGTTGCTGGAGTCAGCCATAGGAAAGGTCATTTGGAAGTTTTGTTCTTCCTATTACATGTATACATCTCAGCATTGACAGTCTCTGGGTGGGGTAAAGCCACAGGGGGTCCTTTGTGTGGTGCTACAAAAGGCTGGGGAAACTGGCAGCCCACTCTGTTCTCTTTTCCAGTGAGAAGAATTCTAGCTGGGAGTTCTCTGTTGGTGCTGAGCAAGGCCAGCCTGGGGGTTGGAGGTGAGTGTAGGCAAAATGAAGCTGTTTCTCTTCCTCTTTTTGTGCAGTTATTTTGTTTTCTTGTTTGTTTTGCTATTGTTTTTCTACTGTGATGCTGAAGTTTTTTAAGTGGACTCCATGTCTCCCTTAGAGCTGTTTTTGTTTGTAGATAGTTAACTGTTGATCTTTGTGGTGGGATGGAGGCTGGTTGCCTCCATTTCATGTTGCCATTTTGGTAATAACACTCTTTCCTTCACTTTTGAGAGATAATTTCATAGAGTACAGAATTCTAGGTTGGTGGGTTTTTTTTTTTTATCTCACTATTTTAAATGTTTTATTCCACTCTTTTCTTGCTTGCATAGTTTCTGGGCAGAAGGTGAATATAATTCTTATCTTTGTTCTTTTGTAGGTAAGATATTTTTCCTCTACTGGGTGCCTGGGTGGCTCAGTTGTTTAAGCATCAGACTCTTAACTTCAGCTCAGGTCATGATCTCACAATTTTTGTGATCAAGCCCCCACTGGGCTCTGTGCTGACAGTATGGAGTCTGCTTGGGATTCTCTTACCACACCTCTACCCCTCCCTCACTCTATCTCTCACTCAAAATAAATAAATAAACATAAAAAAGAATTTTTCCTCTGCCTTTTTTCAATATATTTTTCTTTATCTTTTATTTTCTGCAGTTTTTTGTTTTTTGTTTTTTTAGAGAGAGAGTGCACAAGTGGGGGGACAGGGGGAGGGAGAGAGAATCTTAAGCAGGCTCCACACTCAGCATGGAGCCCAATGTGGGGCTCTATCCCATGACTCTGGGATCATGACCTGAGCCAAAATCAAGAGTTGGGTGCTCAGCTGACTGTACCACCCAGGCTCCCTTGCAGTTTTATTTTATTCTTTTTAAAATTTTTAATGTTTATTTATTTTCTAGAGAGAGACGGAGTGCAAGTGGGGGAGTTGCAGAGAGAGAAAGAGACACAGAATCTGAAGAAGGCTCCAGGCTCTGAGCAGTCAGCACAGAGCCTGATGCGGGGCTTGAACTTGCAAACTGTGAGATCATGACCTGAGCCAAAGGTGGACACTTAACTGATTGAGCCACCCAGGAGCCCCTCCCTTGCAGTTTTAATTTAATATGCATAGGTGTACTGTTTTTGTTTTTGTTTTGTTTTTTTTTTCTGATGAATCTTCTCTGAGTTTCCTGGGCCTATGGTTTTGAGTCTGATGCTTGCTTTGGGAAATATTTTGTCATTATTGTTTCAAATATTTCTTCTCTTCTTTTTTCTCTCCTCTTATTCTGATACTCCTTTTATGCATATGTTATACCTTTTGTAGTTATTCCACAGTTCTTGGCTATTCTCTTCTATGATTTTTCATTCTTATTTTCTTTTTGTTATTCAGTTTTATAAGTTTCTGTTTTCATATATTCATGTTCAGAGATTCTTTTCCACAACCATGCTCATTTTATTAATGGACCCATTGAAGCATTCTCCACTTCTCTAAGTGCTTTTAGTCTATGGAATTTCTTTTTTGTTTTTTCTTAGGATTTTTATCTCTCTACTTACATTACCCATCTGTTATTGATTATTGTTTACTTTTTACATTAGAGGTCATAGCATATTCATCAGAGTTCTTTAAAATTTCCAGTGGATAAGTACAGCATCCCTCTCATGTCTGATTCTGACACTTGCTCCATCTCTTCAAAATGTGCTTTTTACCTTTTGGTATGCCTTTAATCTTTTCTTGATAGGTTGTCACAACGTACTCATTTAAAAAAAAACCTGCTATGAATAGGCCTTTAATATGTGCTATTAGATGTGAGAGGAAAGGAATGTTCTATCATTCCATGAGCCTGTGCCCCTGGACTGTGAATTTCACAAGTATTTCTCAGTTTCTTTCTCCCCACTTAGGTGGGACAGGATGTTCTTCCATCAGGTTGCTTTGGCTCTAAAGAAACCCAAATAGTTTAGGCTCTGATTAACCACTTTCTCTTGAGGACAAACCTTTTTAGGGAAAACAGATCTAGGGTAATTCAAAATGGTTACTTCTCTCCTTCCCCTGCTGCATGCACAAGAGGATTTCTTTTTGGTATCCACTGTGATGATCTGGTCCAGCTCTAGGTGGTGAAATCACAAAAATGTGAATACCCAATTATTGGGTCTCCCTGGAGTTTTTAACTTTCAGGGTGTCCACAGTGAGCCTCCAGCAATTTGTTAATTATAGTTCAGGTTTTTCTACCCCATTCCTTGTTCCTGTGGAGAATCAGGTCATGAGTTTCTGCTCCAACAAGTTGTGATTCTCTGTATTTGCTTGTCTATCTCTTCCATTTTGGGGGTATCGGCTTGTCTTGTGACCTTCCTTCTTTGATAGGTATAAGAAGAGCTGATTTTTCAGTTTGTTCAGCTTTCTACTTGTTGTAAGAATAGAATGATGACTGTTTAGCAACTTACGTGCCAGACCAGAATTCAGAAGTCCAGAATTTGTTTTTGTATTTTAACACATATTTATAATTTTTAAAAACACTGGTAGAAAAACTGTTAAAATATTCTATTATTACGATTCTGTTGCTAAAGTTAAGGTGGTTTGGTAAAGTCAGTCTGAAATTGTTAGCCTTGGAATCCATTGGCTTAATTTTCCAGAGATCTTATAAATGGTAGAATTTACTGGAAACATTCTTTGACCTGTGTTGATAATTTATTTTTCTCTTAATCTCTTTAACAATGGCTTTGTGACCATCTGTTGTACTTGCTGTGGCTCTATAAAACTAATTGACTCTGCAGCTCTCCAAGAAAATTATAGAGAAGGCAGAATTTGCAATAGTTAGGGAAAACACCAATTATTGAAAACCTTTGTGCCAATGTGTGGACCTCATTTCAGGAGACATAGATGTATTTAGAGTGTGGTTCCTGCACTTAAGGAGCAAGTAATGAAGTGGAAAATACATTTATAAGCAAATAATCATATAAGTCAGTCTGTTTTGAGGAGTATGATAAGCAAAAACTAAACATTACAAGGACACAGGAGCTTCACAGCAAAATAATGTCTCCTCCTCCCCAAGCTCCATGAAAAATGTCCACATCCTAGTACCTAGGGCCTGGGAATTAGTTACCTTACATAGCAAAGGGGATTTAAAGTTACAAATGGAATTAAAATTGTTAATTATCTGACTTTAAGGTAGGGAGATTATCTTGAACTATCTAGGCAGGCTCAGTGTAATCACAAGTGTCCTCAAAAGTGGAAGACAGGCTTAAGAAGAGAATCAGAGGGAGAAGTGATGACTTGAAAGTGATCAGAGAGATGCAGTGCTGTTGTCTTTGAAGATAGAGGAAAGGGGCCATGAGCCAAGAAATGTGAGGTTTCTAAAAGTTTGAAGGAAGAAAGAATGGATTCTCCCCTAGAATCTCCAGAAGGAACCTATCTAGCCCTGTCAAATGCCATGATTTTAGCCTGATGTCATGTCAGACTTCATGTCTACTGAACTATAAGATAATTTATGTTGTGATAAGCCACTACATTTGTGGTAATTTGTCACGGAAGCATAGGAAGCTATCATATCATATATGGGAAGAAGAGAAAAAGACATTGTTGGCAAAAGGAACAGCAAAGGAAAGGTATGGAGGAGCATACCCTTATCTTTTCAGAGAATCAGCTGTGGGTCAGGTGTGGTTTGGAGTCAGTTTTGGGAGAACCTTAAGTACCATACCACAATCTGGCCTTTAATCTTTACAGCAAGAAAAGAATCAGTGAAGTTTTTGAGCACAGCACTGACATACTTGGTTTTGTCTTTTGAAAAGAAAAAGTGGTATTTCCCAACACAGAGTAGACTATAAGGAATAGTTGGGAAAGATACTCACTTTTCTGTTTGCCTGAGTGATGTCTTTATAGTGAGGCTTTACATTCTGTTTGAATTCTGAGAATAAAGGAATATTGGTATGTAAAGCCAAGTTGTGAAGACATAACAAATATCTACCATGTTCACTCATAAGGCCCTCCATTACTAGATTGTTTAGATTGTTGTCTGATCCCTTCTGTCACACTTTATAATATATTAATGTAACTACAACTCACTTCAAAGTCGATTCTTTAAATTTAAAAAAAAAATCTGCTGTTTTGGATTATCTCTGTCTCTAGTTTCTATCATTAATAAGCACAAACTGCACAATTAACCACATTGTTTGTGGAGGAATTGGCCATTAAAATAGCAAAATATAAAAGAGAAGTTAAGTTAAATATCCATGCTTTCCTTTTTCTAGGTGTAGAAACTTCAAAACCAGCTCCCTACAAAAAATACTCAAGTTGCAGTCCTCTAGGTTCTATGATAACATAAGTCCAGAAAATGCTGGTTTAGTAAATTTATTTAATTAAAAATCTCTATGAGATAGGCATGATATACAGCCCAATAAGTTTCTAGACATGGAATCTTTTTGTTTGGAGTGGTAAAGGTGAGGGAAAAGAGCACTACACATTGTGCACAGAGACTGAGTTTCTGGAACTGTTGATCATTCCAAGAAGCTCAGAACTTAGATGAGAGGCTTTACATTTCAGATCCTCAGTTTTCAGGCACTGTTAAATTAACTTATTATCTTTAATTCTGCAGTTTCTTAAGATTAAATATGAAAATCTTGTTTTACATATTATTTCATAATCACTGGCAGGTTTTTATCAGCTTTTTGTAATCCATCATTAGAGTTTCCTACTAATGCTGTATATAATTGCTAAGCAACATGAGATTATCTCAAAAGTTGATGGCTGGAATAGAAATATTTCATATTTAAAAGAGGAAATTACCTCACTGGTGAAAACTGAAGAGTTTCAGGAGATGTATTTCTATACATATTTTTATCCTTATATCAAAGTTATAATGTTAGAAGTGCAGGAAATGTGCCCTCATCGCAGTGAGAAACTAGAGTCTTATGAAGACAAACATATTCAGGTTATATAGCTAGTGAAAATCTATGTGTCTAAATCTGCTGACACTCTGACATCTTGCTGGAAGGAGATGGGGACTTATGAACCAGAAGTGTGGTGTATCATAATGATATATCTTTATATATATATGTCTTTGTCTGCATATGTGTGTGTGTCTATATGCCTGTGTGTATCTGTGTACATACACATGTATTTCTATATTATATAGTATATGTGTAAATATATGTAGGTATACACAGAAAGGCGTACTTGAAGGAAATACACTAAAATGTTAAAAGTGACTGTCTGTGAAGTGGAATTATAAATGATTTTTCTTCTTTTCTTCTTTTCATTTTACAAATTATCTAAAGTGAATATGTATTATTTTAGTAACCAGGAGAAACAGAGATTCTTTTAAAAAGGTAAAGAAAAGAAAGTATCCTATGCTATATGCTGCATGCTCTTTTTTTTTTTTTTTTTTTTTTTGGACTCAAGGCATTCTACATTTGCATATTGGTTAGGAGTGCCTGTGTCTTACATTTCTTCAATCCATTTACCTATTTAAGCTGTATAAACCACGGTAAGTCAGTAGTTGTCCATTACTATTCTGTTTGTCTTCCCTGTATTTATGTCTGAACTTTGATAGGAAAATATGATACTGTTGCCCCTGAAAGTCACATAATAACTTAATTTTAGTTCAATTTAATCTTAAAAATAAGTAAAATAGTGACCAATAAAATAAAATATATACAGATTATTTTAATTCTTGTTGTTTCATAAGACTGGGACTGTGTGATAGTTAGTTTTATGTGTCAACTTGGCTAGGCTATAGTACTCAGTTATTTAATCAATATTATAGGTGTTTCTATGAAGATATTTTGTAGATGTAGTTAACAACTACAGTCAGTTGACTTTAAAAAGTAAAGGAGACGTGGCCCTGGATAACGTAGGTAGGCCTCACTGAATCAATCGAAGGCCTTAAGAGCAAAACTGAGGTTTCCTAGAGAATTTATGCATCAAGATGATAGTATCCTGCCAGCTCTACACATTTTGGGCTTTCCATCCTCATAATTATGTGACATAACTCTTTCAAATCTATATCTATCTATCCAAAAGAGATATTTATCTATCTTTTTAATTGATTGTTTCCCTAGGGCACACTGACTGGTACAGACATCACTGGTACAGAAAGTGGCTTTGGCATTGGATAGTAGGTAGAGGTTGGAAGAATTTGGGAGCACATCTTAGAAAAAGCCTAGGTTGCCTTGAAAAGAATGTTGGTAGAAATACAGATGTTAAAGGCTATTCTGGTAAGGTCTCATAAGGAAGTGAAAACTATGGTAGAGAAAGTTTCCATTGTCTTAAAAAATACATATATTATCATGATCTTAATGTTTCCAGAGAAGTGAACATTAAAGGTGTTTCTGGTGAAACCTTAGAAGAAAGTGGGAAAATGTTGGACACTGAAAGCCTTGTTATACAATGGCAGAAAAGTTGGCCAAATTATTTTCTATCATTGGGTGAAAAGTAGAACATATAAAGTGATGAACCTGGATATTTAGCTGAGATTTCCAAACAAAGTATGGAAGGTGTGGCCTGGTTTCTCACTGATGATTATAGTAAAATATAAGAGGAAAGAGATAAACTGATGAAAGAACTGTAAACAAAAAGGAATCAAGATTTGATGATTTGAAAAATTCTCAGCCTGTTCATACCACATGCCAAAGATGTGCTCTGGAGAAAGGGGCATGGGTGAGGCTGAACAACCTTTATGAAGAGATTAGGTATCTTCCTTATGGAAATACTTAAACATTTCAACAGAGGCTAGAAATAAGGATGGAGTTATCCAGGAAAAATTTATGAAAGACCCTTGTATCTAATGGCATGGTTACCTGTGATACCCATAGAAGACCAATAAGGTTTTTGAGAAAGCTATACCAGCAGACACACTGTCAATTTGGACTGCAGGGGACAGAGACAGGATACAATGAAGGATAGTTGGCAGGCTTCTAGGATTTCAAACAGCAAATGAACTGCCCTAATAGTAAAGCTGACTGGACTTTACCTGAGGTCTGAATAACCCTGAAGAATAGAGCATGGAGACATAGAGGATTATTCCCTTAAAGCCCTCCACAGAACTTGAAACCTAATGGAATCTGCCCTGTTGGGTTTTGAACTTACTTGGGACAAGTGACCTTTTAATTCCTTCCATTTCCCTATTTTATTTTATTTTATTTTATTTTATTTTATTTT
>JAQQST010000827.1:0-14354 GCA_028646485.1 Cryptoprocta ferox
TTTTTTTTCTGTATGAGTTCTCTATTATCGACTAACTAAACTACAACTACAGCAAACTGATAAAGCCCATATATTATATCCATTTATGACTGTTTTATGAACCTATGATACCCACAAAAATGGGGGAGCGTTTTGACAGAATAATTACAAAAATTACATTTCTTAAGCATCTAATTCCTTTATAATTTTAAAATTAGTAGAGAATATGTCATCACATATAAAGGTTATCTTTATTAGTTATAAAGAGGAGAACTAAAGTATATTAATTATTACCATTTTATTTAGAGCTCATTAATATTCTTATGCATATTATATCTGTGTTTAGTATTTATTCATTTATTGATATAAAGTGATGATAAACGTAAAAAGAAAAAAAATCAAAAGAACAATTCAGTTTACATTTCTTTGGGCCACTTTTTATTGTGTGGCCTTATTTCTGTTTAATGTTAATAACAGATGTGGCTTTCACCTCTCCCATCATAGCAGGAATTTCCTTTCATGTGTCATGTTGTTGTCAAGTTTTCATCACCATTATCTTCTTCAGTATTCCCCACAGATGGGTAGTACTCTAATCCTTGAGAAGCATCCAATCTGATTGTTTAGATATAGACAAATTTTTAACATTTTAATTTCAAAGTGAATTACGTCGCCAGATTTGCAATATGCCTGCTGGGTGAGTTAGGGTGTGTCACAAAACTTTATGTTTCAGGATCTAGTGCTATAAAATAGTCATTGGTATTGATTTGTTCTCTGGGAAATGTGATACATATGTGTAAAATATTATTCAATTGATTTGTTACATGAAAAGGTATATCGCTACATAAAAAAATACTTCATCCAGGAAATGTAGGCTTCCATGATTGTGAGATATTTTCTTGGTGCTGCCTTAAACATAGCTTTCAAGTATGTAGACTCTCGTTTTCATTACTTGAAGTGAGTGATTCCTAAGTATTATGGTTAAAATTAAAATATTTGCTATTCTGTTTACTAAGAAGATACGAAAATGAGAAACAAAAAGAAGACATGACTCTACTTCTCAAAACAATCATAACAAAATAACAACATTAAATGTGGGTAGGATTAAGAAAGTGCAAAATATTTTTTATTGGATTGATTACAGTGCAATGTATAATCTGCCTCACTAACATGTATTTAAAGTGGTAAATGCAAATATATAGTGCTACTTGATGGTATAGGTAAAGGGATTTAATTAGGGGGAAATAAGGCAGAATAATACACTGAAGCCAGAAATAGAGTCGTACATATGGTGAATCATTAAGTTTGTTATCAAGCTTTCTAGTGACAAAACTAGGAAGAGTATGATTGGCATTGAAGAAAATTTGATAATGCAATTATAAAATGAATATGTGTTAAAAATTTTATTGAACTCACTAAAAGAGTAAATCAGTAAGATATTAAATTAAATTCAAAAAGCCATGGGCATTTGAGAAGTGTGTATGTGTGTATATATAAGTATGTGAATGTTATAATATGTTATAAAAATTCAGATAATTATGTAAATATTTAAAGGTTATACAACTTCTGGGTTAGAAACAAAACTGGTGGATGCCTTGTGGGGCAAGGTATTAAACTTTTGACTTGTCTGTGCCATCATATGCAATCTTGAATACATTAAAAAAATATTTTAACTATATATATTCTCTTGGAATATTCTTTGGTGGATTCAACACTATCACTGAAAAACCATAAAGCTCATGTTTTGGCTTTATTTCAGCTTTGTTAATTTTTATAATGTTAATTATAAAAGTAATTACTAATATCTATTGAGTCCTAACCGTGTGTTCAGCATTTTGTTCACTTATTTACATGTATTGCTTCACTTTTTAAAACTCTCTTATAAAGTAGATCTTATTATTTTTTATATATTTATTTTATTTTTATTTTTTGTAGCTTATTGAGGCATAACTTACAAATAACAATTGTATATATCTAAGGTGTACAATGTTTAGTCAGCTATTGTTTGATATTTCCATACAATGTGAAATGATTACCTCAATCAAGTTGATTAATATATCTATCATCTTCATAGTTACCTTTTTACTTTTTTTATGTAAAATTTACTGTCTTAGCAAATTTGAAGTATATCATACAGTATTAACTGTAGTTGCCATACTCTACATCAGATCCCCAGAAGTTACTTATTCTATAACTGAGTGTTTGTACCCATTGACCAATCTTTCCCCATTTTCTCCATCCTCTAGTTCCTGGTGACTACTGATATACACTCTGGTTCTATGAGTTCAACTTCTTAGACTCTGAATATAATTGAGATCATAGAGCATTTGTTTTTCTCTGTCTAGCTTATTTTGCTTAGCATAGTATACCCCAGATTCATCTATGTTGTTGCAAATGGCAGTTTTTTTTTTCTATGGTTGAATAATATTCCTCTGTGTGTGTGTGTGTGTATACACATTACACTCTCTTTATCCATTCATACATCTACAGACATAGAGTGTTTCTTTATCTTGACTACTGTGAATAATGCTGCAATGAAAATGGGAGTATAGATAACTCTTCAAGATCCTGATTTCATTTCTTTTGGATATATACCCAGTAGTAGGATTGTTGGATTGTGTTGATAGCTCTATTTTTAATTTTTTGAGGAAACTCCATCTTGTTTTTCATAATGGCTGCAACAGTTTACGTTCCTCCCAACAGTGTCTAAGAGTTCTCTTTACTCCACACCCTTACCAACACTTACTTTTTGTCTTTTTGATATTAACCATCTTAACAGTTGTGATTTGATATGTCATGGTTTTATTTTGTATTTCTGTGATGATTAGTGATCTTGAGTACCCTTCAATGTAAGGTGTGAGGTGGTATCTCATTGTGATTTTGATTTGTATTTTTCTGATGATAAGTGATGCTGAGCATCTTTTCATATGTCTGTTGTCCAGTTTCCCCAACACTATTTGCTGAAGAGACTGTCTTTATTCCATTGGATATTCTTTTCTGCTTTGTCAAAGGTTAGTGGGCCATGCATTTGTGGGTCCATTTCTGGGTTCTCTATTCTGTTCCATTGATCTATGTGTACTATCCTGTCCTGATGATTACAGCTTTGTAATACATCTTAAAGTCTGGAATTGTGATGCCAACCAGAAATATATTTTTTAAAAATATATCAATGTACTGAGCACTTGGCTAAATAATATGTGAGAGAAGATTGAGACACATATGTAGTACTCATTGTTTCAAGAATCATAGCATTGTGGGACACCTGGGTGGCTCAGTCAGTTGAGCATCCGACTATCTGTTTCTGTTCACATCATGATCACGCAGTTTGTGGGTTCAAGCCTCACGTTGGGCTCTGTGCTGACAGGTTGTAGCCCAGAGTCTGCTTCAGATTCTGTGTCTCCCTCTCTCTCTCTCTGCCACTCCCCTGTTCGTGGTCTGTCTCTCTCTCACTCTCTCTCAAAAATAAATGAACGTTAAAAAATTACAAAAAAAAAAAGAAAAACTGAACACATTTTAGGTAAGGCGGCAGGATAAGCACTGTAAAGAATAAAGATATCTGGATAGTTGAACAGAAATCAAAGCAATTAGATAATATAAAGGCCACCCTATAATCACAAAATATATAAATTACATGGCAATACTATGATGCCACATGAGAAGGACTAACCCAAACTAGAGCAAGATAAAGAGACTTAAAGATAAATATTTGACTTGGAGAATAAAAGTAAAGTGGTGGCTATGTAGAAAAGGTGAAACCTGATAATCCAGAGAGGAAGAAACCTGAACAAGAAAATTAAAGTTAGAATAAATAAGGTCAATTCATGAAAAGTAGTTGATTATTTCATCCATTCTTTTTTTTTTCCTGTTCTTTTATTCATTTAGTTAACAAGTATTTACTGAGTTACTACCACACACTGTTCTAAGTGCTAATTACTCATCAGGAAAAACAAACTCCCATTTTAATGAAAATGAGAATTAGAAAGAAAATGTCAGGTAGTGAAAAATGTTGCTGCATATACAACATTAAAGATTTAAAGCCAAGCAAATAAGCCTGGCCTTTTTCTAGTTCCTTTGCTTATGCTGTTCCCTCTGCTTATTTATAATGGTGGCCTTTTAATCATCATTGGCTGCCTTGCTTATTTATTGTATTCATTTTTAAAACCCCTCTCAGGGAAACATTCTCCAGCTTCCCAAATTTAGTGAGCTTCTCCTGCTTTCACAACACTATGTGACTATCTTTCTTAAGACTTAATATTTGCTATATTACATATTTTTATGTGAATTTTTATTTATGTATTCCTCCCTTTCTGTGAGTTTCATGAGGTTAATGACAACCATGGCTTTCTGATTCCTAATGCAAGAGATCTTTTGGTTAACTTTTGTAAGTGTTTGGAAGCTCAGACCTTCAATAATCAGCAAAGAAGAGCTATCATGGTCTCTTTAATTGAAAGTATTCAGTCTTCTAAATCCAGGAAAATTATATTTTAGGCCAAAATTAATTACAGTTACATTAGTAAAATGTAACCAATAAATGTAAGTGGTAAAATCTAATGAGTAAAATGGTATTTTTTCCAGAATTCAAATGAATGGAAACTAAGTAGAAGTAGTAAGTATGTCAATTTTAAAACTAAGGAAATGATTCAAGTTCAAAAATACCCAAGCCACTATTGAAGTCTTCACTACGTTCCTAAGCATATGGTATATGTGCTCTTAGGAAAGTAGGAAATGCTAGAAACCAGCATGAATTCACTAGGAGCAAGTCATGTCAAATAAGCCTCATTTCCTTTTTTGACTGACTGTGTTATTAAGGTTGTAGATGTAATGATTCCTGAAGACATAGACTGTGGTAGTTGTCAAAATCTCTCATGATATGCTAATGGATAAGGGAGACAAATGTATCTGGATTATGGAAGACTGAAGTGGTTGAAGAATGTGGGAGAATGTATATGGGTGGATTCCAAACTGGGTAAAGTTTTTAAATGAAATTAATTTGTATTTAGTTTGCTTTGGCTCAACATTTTTACCAATAAAGGAAGGAAAAAAATAGGAGGTGATTTAATTGCATTTACAAATGAAATAATGATAGTTTATAACATGGGTAACAAAATCAAGATACACAGAATGTACATCAGTAACAGGAAATGAAAAGATCCATATTTGAGTTTAATTACAAATATATTCTATTATATGCAAATATAGGTTAAATATTTTGATTTGAGATCACTCCACATATAAAAGACTTGTTGATTTTAGTTTGCTATAGTTTCATGGTGCACCTACAGGGAAATCAAAGGAGAAGAAATCAACAAAGAGAGGTTAAAAATATGGGCCCCAGATTAAAGTGAGTTAAGTCTTACTTAAACTTCTCCCTTAGCCATAATGGAGTAAAAAGGACTACATGTAACTTTCTGTTATAAACAACTAGAACATGTGACATAATGTATGAGATAACTCCCTTAAGACTTTGGATAAGAAATAGCACAACTCTGATATGTATAAAGAAAGGAAACAAAGTAGGTGAGCCCTACAGCCTCCTTACCTTTCTTCCTGGAACCAATTTCTGAATTATAGGTGTAGAGAGGTAGTTTAAAAAGAGCCCAGCAGTATCACTGAGTTGAGGAAATAAAGATTGGAGTTTAGAGAGTTTGATATAGCTGTGAATTGCAATGTAGATTTTCAGAAAGAAAGAATATATGCAGAAAAAAAAGGGGGGAAGGTTTGAAATCTGCTATTGGACCACTTGAGCTTTGGCTGTCTATTACCCTGTTTAGATGGAGACTGAAATCCCATAAGCCAAGTAAAAAATGACAGAAGATTTGTATCAGAAACATTTTCAGTGTTCACAAAGTGTGGGGAGATATTTGAACTCTCTCAAGCCAATGTGGAAGAATCTCAAAGACTACTCAGAGCGTTCAGTGGAGACACTAAGAAGTAATGCCTTAATAGTTGAGGTGAATTGCATATTATCAATTGAGATGGAATGAAGATTATGCTAAAACTTCTCTAAGAAAGCTTAAGAACACATCTTCAGATGATCAGACTGACTAGAAAATAACTTATATCTCAGCCAAAACAGAAGTCACTGGTCTAAAAGGAAAGGCAACACAATCCAACTAATTATAAAGCAGTTTCTACCATTCACCCCCAAATTACTAGACTTTCTAAAAAGTAGAAACATTTGATTTATAATAACAAAACACAAAGACAGTGATAGAATAATTAGAAAAGAAGCGTAAACCAGCCATTATAAATATGTACAAGTATTTAAAGAAAAAGGTGAAAAAATGAGAGAATTAAAGATATAAACAAGAACTAAACAGGATGTTAGTTATGAAAAATAATAATTCTAAAATAAAAAATATTGTTTAATATTAATATATTAGGTGTGTGGAAGAAAAAATATCAATAGTCTTGAAGACATAGGA
Organism: Cryptoprocta ferox; assembly: GCA_028646485.1. Taxonomy (NCBI): domain Eukaryota; kingdom Metazoa; phylum Chordata; class Mammalia; order Carnivora; family Eupleridae; genus Cryptoprocta; species Cryptoprocta ferox. The sequence goes on from JAQQST010000827.1 coordinate 6,402, forward strand.
TTGGGAATTCTCTAAAATGAAACAGAGGGGATAAAAGACACCCTAATAACAAATGAGATAATATTAAGCTACCCAACAAATATATAATTGCAACACACTAAGTTCAGAAATCAGGACAGGATAAAATATTTGTAAATAAGGCTATTTTATTTTAATTTGATGACAATTATAAATTTAAGATCCAATAATCTCAATGAATTCCAAACAGTACAAATACATGCAAGCACACACAGTAAGCTGCATCATAATCAAATTGCTGAAAACCAGTACAAAGAAGAAAAGCAACACAAGAAAAAGCACACTTTATGAACAATAGAATAATGACAAGAATTTTAGCTGATTTTTGTAAGAAATTATGGAAGCCGAAAAGACTATAAAACAGCATCGTTAAAGTGTTAAAGTGATAAAAGACAAATAAAAAAGATCAATGTAGAATTCTATATCCAGAGAAATTATTTAAAGATGAAAGAATATAGGGGTGCCTGGGTGGCTCAGTCAGTTGAGCATCCGACTTCGGCTCAGATCATGATCTTGCAGCTCGAGGGTTCAAGCCCTGCATTGGGCTCTGTGCTGACAACTCAGCCTGGAACCTGCTTTGGATACTGTGTCTCTCTCTCTCCCTCTGACCCTTCCGCTTCTCAAAAATAAATAAAACATTAAAAAAATTAAAAATGAAAGCATCTAAAACTCTTTTTAAGCTTACAGATGCTGAGTGAATTATTTTATGGTATACCTATGGCACATGAGATGTTAAAGAAGTTTTAGTATGAAAACAAAAGGGATATTAGGTGGAAACTTGGCTGTGTACAAAGGAATGAAGAACACCAGAAATTGCAAATATATGGATAAATGAATGATTATTTTTTCTATTTTTACTTTATGGAAAAGTTAGTTTTATCATGAAAGCAAAAATTATAAACTATTAATTTTTAAAAAGTTTATTTATTTAAATTCACATTAGTTAGCATACAGTGTAGTATTGATTTCAGAAGTAGAAAGTAGTGATTCATCACTTATATATAATACCCAGGGCTCATCCCAACAAGTGCCCTCCTTAATGACCATTACCCGTTTAGCCCATCTCCCCACACACCTCCTCTCCAGCAACCTCAGTTTGTTCTCTTAAACTATTCTAAGTTTTATAATGAGTATAAAAGTGAAATATGTAATAATAATAGCACAAGGAATGGAAATTAGAACATAATGTTTAAAAAGTCTTATATTTAAGTGAAGCGATATAATAATACTGAAATAAAGATAGTGATAGATGAAAGATGCATCTTTGAAAACCCAAACAACCTCTGTATAAAATAATTAGGAGATATGATGTAATACTTTAAAAATATTCAATCCAGGAATGGTTGAGTGGCTCAGTTGGTTAAGCAGCCAACACTTGATTGGAACCCTGTTTGGGATTCTCTCCCTCTCTGTCTGCCCCTACCCTGCTTCACCTCTATATCTCTCAAAAATAAATGTAAAAAATTTAAAAAAATAAATAAAAATAAATAAAATGTTCAATCCAAGTAAAGTCAGGGAAATAAGAACAAAAGAACAGAAAGCAGATTCTGTAAAATAGAAAACAAATAGCAATATGGTAGAATTAAATCTCCATGTACCAATAATTACTTTCTATATAAATGATCAAAAAAAACCTCAGCACACAACATATATGCTCTTTATAAGAAATTCACTTTAAATGCACACTTTAAATGCAGGAGAAAAACATGAACTCACTTATATTTGGGGGATTCTACACTCTTGTATGAATAATGATCAGAAATATAAGACAGAAAACCAGAAAGGATATGGAAGACATCAATAACATTGTCCACTAAAATGATGTACTTGATATTTACAGAACTGCTCCCAAGAACAGAAGAATAGACATAGTTTGAAAGTATGCATATAACATTAACTCAGATAGACTATCTTATGAACCATTAAAAAAAACTCAACAAATATGACAAGATTGGAATCATAGTTATATTCTCCGACAACAAAGAATTTAATTATAATTCAGTAATGGAGAGAATCTCAAAAACTCCAAAATAATTGAAAAATTAAACACCCCTCCATACACACAAACTTTACTAGCTGATCCAAAGGCCACTAGAAAATGTTTTAAATAAAAAGATTATCATTACACCGTGATGGTTTATTTTACATGTTAATTTAGCTAGGCCAGATATTTGGTCAAGCATTATTCCAGACGTTTATGTGAAAGTATTGTTTGTTGGGATTAACATTTAGATAAGTAGACTTTGAGTAAATCCGATTACCCTCCTTAATGTGGGTAGGACCATTCAATTAATTGAAGGCTTTAATAGAAGAAGACTGACCTCCCTTTTGAAGAGGGAACTCTACCAGGAGACTGACTCAGGACTCACACTGCAACATTAGCTCTTTCCTGGGACTCCAGCCTGCTGACCTACACTGAAGAGTTGGTCTTGTCCAGTCTCCACAATTGCATGACTCAGTTAATTCCAAATCTCTCTCTCTCACATCTGTGATATGTGTGTGTGTGCATGTGTGTGAGTGTGTGTGTACATCCTGTTGATTTTATTTTCTCTGCAGAGTCCTGACTAATATACATATCATATCAAAATTCATGAAATTCAGCTAAGGCTGTGCTAGAGGGAAATTTTGTAGTATTAAATTATTATAAAGAACAATGTACCTGCACCTGGGTGGCTCAGTAGGTTAAATATTCTACTATTGATTTCAGCTCAGGTAATGATCTCAAGGGCTCATGAGATCAAGCCCCATTCCGGGCTATGTGCTGACAGTGCAGAGCCTGCTTGGGATTCTCTCTTTATCTCTCTCTCTGCTCCTCACCCATGTGCTCTCTCTCTCTCTCTCCCTCTCTCTCTCTCTCTCTCTCAAAATAAATAAATAAATAAACATTAAAAAAAGAACAATGTAAAAATGAAAAACAAAGCTTCTACTTTTAAGGAGAAAACAAAATGCAAATTAAGCCATAGTAAATAGAAGAAAGTAAGTAAATAGAAGAAAGGATATAATAAATGTTAAGAGCAGAAATAAGTGAAATAGAGAAATGATACACAATAAGGAAATAAAAACGTCACAATACTGATATTTTAAAATTTTAGTAGCATTTAAAAACTTCTAACAAGAACAATCAAGAATATTAAAAAGAGAAAATGCAAATTACTGACATCGGGATTCAAACCCCCCCCAATAATATTAGGGGTCATATAGTCATTAAAAGAATAAAAAGGAAATAGTATGAATATAGGTACAACAATATACCAACGTAGGTAAAACAGAGAAGTTCAGTGAAAGAAAATAAAATGACAAAGCTGACTAAAGAGAAAATAAAAATCTGAATAGCACTACGCTGTTACAGAACTTAATTAAAAACCTTAGGTTTTTATTCCAGGGCCAAAGGTCCTCACTGGTAAAGTATATTATGCCTTTAAGAAAGAAATAATAACAATACTCCAAACTTGTTTTTCAAAAACAAGGAATAAGGAAAACTTCTCAATTCCTATTACAAAGCCAGTGTTACTCAAGTGCGATATTGATATTACAGAAGATAAAACTACACTTGATTGTATTATAAACTCTAGAGATAAAGTCTTTACCAAAATATAAGCGAGTAGTACCTAGCAATATATAAAAGGAGTAAATCCATCCAGATTCTATCTCAACAAGGTTCATTTAATATTCCAAATTCAGTCAGTGTAATTAACCATTTCAACAGAATTAGAGGGGGGGAAATAATAGAATTATCTTAATAGCTTCTGTAAAAGAATTCTATAAATTCGGCACCACGCATAACAAAAATTCAGCAACAAAGAAATTGAAAAAAACTTCAATGTCATAAAAATCGTCTTCAAAAATCTACAGCTAACATCATATTTATTGGTGAAAGACTGAATGTTTGACAGCTAATATGAGGAATAAGGCAATTCTGGCCACTATCAACATTTCTGTGTAATATTGTTCTAGAGCTTGTAGCCCAATGTAAAAAGGCAATAAAAATAAACCAAATTCAGATAAAGTACAAAGAAGGAAAACTATATTTACAGAAAAAAAATACTCAAGTCTGTAGAAAATCTTAAGGATTACTAATAAAATGAAGCAGAACAAACTAACTGCTATATCTAAAACGAGTTTAGTAAAATTGCTTATAATGTGAACATAAAAAATATATATAATGACATTTCTATATCCTATGTGAACAGTTGCCAATTGAAATTAAGAAAACAATATCATCTACTACAGTATTATACATTTGCTTAGGCAAATACTTAGGAATACATTTTACAAAATATTTAGTAAGAACAAAAAGTATTGTGCAGGGAAATTAAAGATTTCTAGGTGAGAAGATTTAATATTGTTAAGATGTTTTAATTCTTTCCAAAACTGTTCTGTATATTAAATTTAGTACCAATCAAAATTTCACTAGGCTTTTTTGTTTTAATTGGCAAACTGATACCAAAATCTGTATGGAAATTCAAAGGCCCTGGGATAACTAAAACTTTTTTTTTAAGAATAAGCTGTAAGACTTTCACTGCCTAATTTTAATTATTTCCTATAAAGTTAGAAAGAAATAGAATAGAAAGCCAGAAAAAAAAGCCAGACATATATAGCCAGTTGATTTTCAGCAAGAATTCCTAGGTGAGCCAGTGGAGCACTAGAGTGTTTCAACAGTGCTGAAAGAAATTAATATTCATAAGACCCAAAGTGTAATTATATATATATATATATATATATATACACACACTTATACCTACCTTACATTATATAAAAATTAACTTGAAATGTTTCATATGTGTAAATATATGTCTAAATTTGTAAAACTTCTAAAATAAAATATAAGGGAAAAATCTTCGCAAACATGAAGTAGGCAAATGTATCTTAAACTGGACACATAAAGGACAAACCATAGGAGAAAAAAACAGATATACTTCATCAAAATTTTTAAATTATGTTTTCTGAGATATGATTAATTAAACATAAAAATATTGATATATACATATATATATATATATATGCTTGTATCCCAAACTATACAGAATATCTGCAATTTAATACAAGATAAACTACCAAATTTTGGCAAAAATTTTTTGAACACACTTCCATGAGGAAGAAATACAATACAAATGATACAAATGACCAATAAGTACATGAAAAGATGTTCAAAATCATTGGTCATTAGGGAAATAAGACTTAAAACTTACTTTATATAAACAGTGTGTCTTACAACATTTTTTAAAAAAATTAATGTTTATTTATTTTTTGAGAGAGAGGGAGAGCATGGGGGAGGGACAGATAGGGAGACACAAAATCCAAAGGAGGATTCAAGACTCTGAGCTGTCAGCACAGATCCCAACATGGGGTTCAAACTCAAGAACAGTGAGATCATGACCTGAGCTGAAGTCGGATGCCTAACTGACTGAGCCACGAAGGCGCCCCTTGTGTCTTATAAAGTTAAAAATACGATTATCATTTGGCTAAGTAATTTTACTTCTGAGTATATATCTAAGAAAAAAAATGGATTTATATTTATCCACATAAAGACTTGACACAAATGTTCATAGAAGCTTTATTCAGAATAGCCAAAACCTGGTAGCAACCCAAGATTCATCAACAGATGAATGTCTAAACAAATATTGGTATATGGATACAAGAGAGAAGTATTTAATAATTAAAAGAAATTATAGTGATTTATACAACAGCCAATATAAACAATATAAACAGCATACACCAATAAACACAACAGCATGGATGACTATTAAAAAATATGGTGAGGTATAGAAAAAAGGTACAGAAAATTCTATGAGGGCAGGTTCTATTTAAATCAAATCATAAAATACAAAACTATAATGATAGAAAGTAGGCTGTTGGTAGTTTGGAGCTGAGTATAGGGGCCAATTGATTGAAAAGTTATAAGAAAACTCCTTGAAATGATGGAAATGTTTTAATATTGTGATTTATGATGGTGGTTACATATGTGTATGCATTTGTCAGAACACATCAAAACATACTTTTTTATAGGTGTCTTTATTTGTATGTAGATTATACCTTTAAAAAGTTTTCCTAAAACACAAAGACATTTTTATAAAGACCTCAGCTAAAACTATGGAATCCTACAATCAGAGTTGGAATCTCAACTCTGCCGTTGACTTCACACAAGTTAATTATTCTCTCTGGACTTCATTTTTCTTCATTTGTAAGGCAGATGTGAAGATGGACCTGAACTCTTAGGATAAGGAGAGGATAAAATGAAACATTGCATGTAAAATAGATCACATAATGACTGATATATATGGTATACAGTTCAATATATGGTAGCTCATACTTTAGAAGGAAATAGACTTACCCCTCAACTACCTTCCAACAAATTTATTGTGAATTCAGCACCTCAGATTCATGGTTGGATACAATTTGACTATACTCTAGAGTTTCCTTGTGTGCATTCCATACTGTTGGAGGGAAATATCTGAGGCATCCTAAGGAGACCCTCTCAGCAGATTCATAGAGCTGCAAATTACTTTTGTGCACAAACAAGACCACGGCTGTGATGAGAGAAGGAAAGCTTGCCCAGTCACAGTGGAGTTAGCCACAGAGGTCAATAACCTTATCTTCTAGGAAGCTATAGTTATAAGATATAAGGCAAGTATAGTAACTGTAAACAAAGAGCCTGCCCAGAAAAATCTAGGCTATATAATAATATATGTGTAATCATATATAATTGATATCTATTGTGAATTTGAAACCAATAAATGATTTGATATATTCTTACTGACTCAGAATAAACTAGAAATGATGCAGCCTCTGATGTGCCTAATACAAAGAAATGTGTACAATGGAATGTTGAAGTGACTGTTATGCATTTTGCTGTTTTTCTGCATGTTCAGTTTGTCCTCAGTCCTTTAAGAAATATTAATTTTACCCATGTGGAGGGAAAAACTAGATAGGTAGTTCTGTGATGACATTACTTGAATAGATGTTTAAGTTTGGATGGCACTTTATTTATATATATTTGCTTCAAGCATTCATTGGATTTTACAGTTGACAAGCAGGCTTTCCTCTCTATACTTTCATGCTATTTTCAGGTTATCGATTATTGAATATAATTTTATTATTATTTAAAGTGATGATTTATGAAAGTTAAAAATTATGCCTCTATCAATTTAAATTAATTAGATTATATGATTTGCTTATATATTATAGGTACTTAATGTTTCAAAGGAAAACCAGAAGAATGTTTTTCTTTAATGGAAGGAAAATACTATTCTGAGGAATTTTTGATGTCTTATACTAAAGCAGCTAACTTATGAAAGAAGATGTAATTTTTTTATTATTCCTTAGAAGGTTTTTCTGGATACTCTTTTATATGAAATGATCAAATTTTATTTATTCAGTGAGATCAAAGATTTAGGTAGGGCTCTTCATGTTATAGACAATGTATTTCTAACATTTTCATAAAATACATATTTGTAAGAGATGAGTATATATTGTAAGTTGATTACTTTTTTAAGTTTATATATTTATTTATTTATTTATTTATTTATTTTTTAAGTAAGCCTAATAGTAGTATAACCTAAGCATAAAATAATGCAACAATTGACCTAAAACATTTTATTTTATTTTATTTTATTTTTTTTATAAACTTTATAGTTTACTGTCAGGTTGGTTTCCATATAACACCCAGTGCTCTTCCCCACAAGTGACCTCCACCATGACCATCACCCCTCATTACCTTTCCCCCTTCCCCTTCCCCCCTCAGTTTGTTTTCAGTATTCAAGAGTCTCTCCTGTTTTGTCTCCCTCCCTCTCCCTAACTCTTTTCCTCCTTCCCCTCCCCATGGTCCTCTGTTGGGTTTCTCCTGTTAGACCTATGAATGCAAACATATGGTATCTGTCCTTCTCCGCCTGACTTATTTCATTTAGCATGACACCCTCGAGGTTCATCCACGTTGCT
>JAQQST010000828.1:0-14350 GCA_028646485.1 Cryptoprocta ferox
GCAGCTGGGCCAGCGGCCCCCCCCCCCCGCGGCTGGGCCAGAGCTGCTGCCCCCACCCCCCCTGCACATCTGGAGCCCACTCGGCTTCTGTAAAGACTGAGGGGCTTACAGGTGAAATCTGCCACTGGCAGGAGGCTGCCCCAGACGACCTCCAGCGGGCAGTGCAGGTCAGAGCCGGACGGATGGGGCTGGACATTCAGACCCTCAGGTCTCTGTCCCGCTCCTGGGCTCTAGGACCTTCTGGCCCCTTCACAGGCGCCCAGGGTGGGTGGGGGCGAGGGTATGGCTGCACCCCCTTACCGCTGCCGACTGGGACCAGCGATTGGGCCTGGGCAGCGACCAGTCCGCGGACCGGATGCTTGGTCTGTGCTGGGTTCTGATGCGACTTTTCCCTCCACGCTCCCAAGTACCTCCTGACCCAGGCACCTCACAGGCAGGGCGGGGCTCCAGGGCCAGCTCCTACCTGCCACGCGGCACCCCATTAGTCAGGGGTCTGGGGAGGTCCAAATTTGACCATCAGTATGAGGAACAGATTCCTTGGCCTCGGGGCGTCCTCTGTGTGCGTTGTCCTTCCCTCTTCCCCAGCACTCAGGGCCTAAGGGCTCCGAAGAAACAGAGAGAACCCGGGGCCAGCAGGTGCGCACCCCCACGCCACCCCAGGATGTTTCCCCAGGGTCACGGTGATACTATTGATGCTGCCTTGTGGGGGGATGACACCGGGGTCCCCAGCTGTGGCCCTCGGGCCTCCCCCTGCTGCCTCGGGTCGGCACGGCCCCTGGGGTGCGCTGAGGCACAGGTGCCTCGGCCATGCCGGCCTCAGGACAAAGCCGGGGGGGCGTGCCTGTGGGCCCCCAACACACATGACATTTCTCTGGGACCACACTGCAGAGGGTCCCACGGTCAGCCTGGGCAAGCTGTCCTCGGGGGCCATCACCATGGCCACATGCCTGTGCTTCAGAGAGGGTCTCCCAAGGTGCTGTGCACAGAGGGGAGGTCGGGGAGAGCCCAGACAGGGACCCACACATTGGACTCTGCCCTGGGACCCGCACAACTACCAGTGCCCACTGGGACCCTGCAAATGCTTGCCCAGGACCTCCCAGGACCCCAGGAAGGCAGATGTCTAGAGTCCCTGGAGCAAAAGGTACCATGCCCGTGGACGCCTGTCACTAGACTCCCCTGCACGCTGGCCCAGAACTTGCACTGTCACTAATTTACCCAGAATAAAACAAGACAAAACAAAATATCCCTGCTCAGACCCACTGCTGCCAAATGAGAGTGAAGGGTCTGCTGCCTGGCCTCTGGGGGGGCCAAGAAAGCTGGCCTGAGGCCTCCAGGGCGGGGGGGGGGTGTCCAATGCCCGGGCCTCCACGACCCACAGGGATGAGGGGACTTGGGGGCTGACAGTGGCAGAAGCTGTGGCCCTTGAGACAGTCGGGACTGCTAGCTGCTTGCTGAGTGATGGGCCTCGTGTCCTGAGCAGGAAGCCAACGTGTCACCATGCTCCAGATAAACTTTAATAAGACGTAGGTGGTGACCCGCTCTCCAGACCAGAACAGGCATCCCCTAGCCGTCCCCAGCCCAGCCGCCCCCCAGGCCGGTCTCAGCAGGACGAGCAGCACCGGCTCCCCGGGGGCAGTGGCCCTCTCCAAGGCTGTCTTGCAGTAGGCAGAAAACGGGGGGCAATCTGGCAGGTGCTGTGACCCCACACAGCTGAGGAACCGCTGGGACAGCCTGGCACAGACCCCAGGTTGCAGGCGCCTGGCCCCGTGCCCCTAGATCATGCCGGCCAGCCAGGGGGGCAGGAAGAGACCCGCGGTGCCCAGCAGGCAGACGATGATGAACACCCACAGGAAGATGCGGTCGATGACCATGGCGACGTACTTCCAATCTTCCTTCACCTGCAGACACAGACACATGCGGTCACTCCCAGCCCTCACCCGAAGGCCTCCAGGCCCCCAAACCTTCTAGAACCTGGTACTTTCCTGACAGATCTCGTCTCCCTGCCTCGACACCCAGGTGACCACTTGGGGTGACTGCCTGCACCGAGCTGAGCAGGAGGAGCTCAGAGATGCGTCCTGCCAGCTGGGGCCCGAGCTGCACCGGGGTCAACATGCCCTACCGGGGCCAGCATTGCGGCTGCCACGGGGCCTGCGGTTTTGTGCTGTGGCCCTCCTGACTTCACCTGCCTGGCCAGGAGCCCGAGGGCCAGGGAGGCGGAGACGGGGACAGCCTCTGGGACACCAGCGTCCAGGCTGCTTCATGGTGAAAATTTGCTCTCACCTCTCCAAAGCTGGGAGGGACACCATGGAGACCATCAAGTGCACCCCCATTTTACAGATGAGGAAAGTGAGGCCCAGAAAGGGGACGCCCACATGCCTTGGCTTCTCAGGGCCAGGGCCAGGAGCGCCCTGGTGGGCCCCACGGTGGACCACATCCAGAGAGTGACGGCTGAGGCCCAGCTGCCCTCCACTCCCGCCCACCCTGTTCCAGGGGGCGGGGCTCACAGGCCAGCTGGCCTCCCGGGTCAGCGGGGTCTCCTGGTTCTGTCCCTAAAGTCCCTGGGCAAGCAAAAGGCAGACCAGGACACTGCGGGTAGGCTCTGAGGGGAACACGGCAGCAGGAGCAGAGGGCTCCTTGGAGGCGGTGAGGGAGGCCCTGGCTTGAGGTGAGGCCCTGAGTGCGGAGGCCAGAGGGCACGTCACCTGCAGCCATTCACCTGAAGGAAGGTGGCAGCGCTGTCAGGGTGCAGGTGGGGACCCTGAGGCACAGGGGGCAGCCCAGGGCAGAGGCTCAGAGAGGAGCAAGCGTGGCGGGGCCGGGCGGGGAGGCCAGCGCCTGGGGGCCGGGAGAGGACGCAGCCCCCGGCCCAGGCCAGCAGGGCACGGACGGGCAGCCTGGGCGGGGGCTCAGCCCTGCCGTTCCACGGGTGTGGAGGGCACAGAGATCTCGTCACTGCCATTTTCTGATTTCTCAAGTGACCAGACGCATCCCGATGAGTTTAAACCAAACCGAAGCTGCAGAGCAAACGAGGTCACTTATAAATAAAAGTCCATCCAGGACCCTCCGTTCCAGGGAGGCTGAGAGGCGGCCGCATCCTCCGCTTTGTCTTTGATCCCCCCGCTCACGTCCCCCATCCGGCAGATGAAAGGCCCTCGCGGACAAAGCCGCCCGGAGCATCCGAGGCCCGACTTCCCCGAGGCAGCCCGGCTCCCCAGCTGGCGGTGCTCCGAAACCAGAACCAGGTCGAGGTCGTGGCGGCCAGACCCGCGGTGCGGATAAAGGACGGGCCAGGCCCCCTCCGGACAGGCGCCACCCAGCCGCCCGGCCCCCTGAGGGCTCTGGTCACACTTCTAACAGTGTCCATCGCTCCCCAGCAGGGCTCAGACCCCCACACCGAGTTGGGGAACCGTCTGTTCTTTCAAGAGCTGGCAGCAAAATGGGGTCCAGGGCAGAACCTTCTGGAAACCTCCAGAACGGCTTCACAGCCTCTTGAGGTTCAGCGGGTGCCTGGGAAACTGGGGGTGTGCTGTGCGGGCCCAGCGCCCCCGATTCTCTCCAAGGCTCGCTCAGCCATGAGGCACATGGTCCTGGGGCCACACACGTCCCATAAACAATTAGGGGTCGTGACCCAAGGTGCAGGCAGGGACAGCAGCGTCCCTAGCACAGCAGCAGCAGCACCGGTGGGCAGGACACAGTTGACAAGGTCAAGATCAGAGCAGCAGGGCAGAGGTCGGGCCCCAGGCTGACCAGCAAATAGCGGCCTAGCAGACTGACCGTGGCGGGCGGCCCCTCTCACTTCCTCTGCCTGCGCTCCGACTTTGCAATGTCCCCACCTCCCTCCCGGCTACATGGGGTCCTGAGCGCGGGCCAAGCCTGAGCTGGGATGGGCGGACAAACGTCAGTACAAGGAAAGAGGAACGTTCCCTAGTGGTGGGGGTCAGGCAGGGGTGGCCCGCCCCTGTGCCCACCGCCCACCAGCTGGGGTCCCGGGCACGCTTGGCGACCTCTCCTTCGAGAGCCAGGTACAACAGGTGTGTGGCCGTCCTGTCTCAGCCGTGGGGGCTGACACTCAGCAGAGGGACTGGGGACGTTTTGTCAGGGCGCTCTCCGATCCCTGCTGGTGACTGGGAGCAGGTGGGGGTGTGCTGGCCCAGGGCCTCCTCCACAGTTGGGGTCTCGGGGTCCCCGGGTCCTTGTAGCCAGGCCAGCGTTAGTGCCCCTTTACCCACAACCCCCAGCTTGACATGCGGGGTGCTGGCCAAAGAGGCAGGGCTGTGCCCCAGACCCCAGTCCTTCCCTCTCCCTACCCCTCCTCCTCCTCCGCCCCAGGGCCCAGCCACCCCCAACCCCTCCTCAGAGGCCCACTCCCAGCTTGGACAAGGCATTCGTGGTGCCAGACTTCCTGGGCAAGGCCTCCCTGCGGTCCACTCAACGCTAGACGCTCTGGGCCACCAGCCCCAGCGCCACCCCAGGGACCTCCCGCCAGCGTCAGATGCTCAGGGAAGAGAGAGCAGGGCAGGGTGGGGCTTGAGCTGCGTGCACCCCAGAGCTCAGGAGCCTGCGTCTGGGCCCTGGCCTCTGGACTTCTCACTGGCCACTCTGTCCTCCGGAGAGGAAAGGGAATCGGAGAGCGTCGGCCCAGCCAGACACAGTCACGGGCAGAAACTTACCGAGAAGTCTGTGTCTTCCGCCTTCAGGTGGTCTGCGATGTACTGGACGCCCTCTACGGCCCGCGTCAGCGCCGGGGACAGCGGCAGGTGCCGGGGTGCGGCTTTGGTGCCGCGGGCTTGGAGCAGGGCGTTTGGGGATGGCTCCTTCTGGCACCTGCACTTGCACGGAGAGGGCTGGTCTGGGGCCGGGAGCTCGGCTGAGCTGGCCTTCAGAAAGGCGGGGGAGCCGGCCACGGGGCCCCCGGCCCGGGAGGCGGTATCGTCTTGGGGGACGCAGTACTGGATGCTCCGAGACCGGCACCGGACGCCATCCTCTGCGGCTTCCACAGGCCCGGACACGTGCTGGACGCTCAGGGACCGGGCCTTGGCAAGCCCCGGGGCCCGGGTGCTGGTGGGTGGGTGGCCGGGATCCGGCGAAGGGCAGGGGCTCCCGTTCTCAGCCTCCGAGGGCTGCAGAGCAGGGACCTGGTCCGAGGGCGACTTGCAGGCTGACTGGGGCTTGGCCGGCTCGTCCAGGGGGCTGCAGAAAGACGGGGAGGGGGAGGGGCCCTGGCTCTGGGCTGTGCTCCTGAGGCTGGGCTCCCCCTCGGGCTCGGGCCAGAAGCCCGGGGCGCTGGCCATCTTGTGCATGGACTCAATGAGCCGCCGGCAGTTGTCCTTGACCACAGACGGCCGTTTCATGAAGAGTAGGCGGGGCACGATGTCCAGGAAGACCCGGCGGACCCAGGCGGGCATGGTGTGCGTGCGCGGGGAGCGGTGGTGCACGTTGAGCACGAAGACGGTGATGACGATGGACAGCGTGACGAAGATCATGGTGAACAGCAGGTACTCGCCGATGAGCGGAATGACCAGGGAGGTGGAGGGGATGATCTCGGTGATGAGCAGCAGGAAGACGGTGAGCGAGAGCAGCACGGAGATGCAGAGTGTGATCTTCTCGCCGCACTCGGACGGCAGGTAGAAGACGAGCACGGTGAGGCAGGAGATGAGCAGGCAGGGGATGATGAGGTTGATGGTGTAGAAGAGGGGCAGGCGCCGGATGACGAAGGCGTAGGTGATGTCCGGGTAGACCTCGGCACAGCACTCGTACTTCCTGGTGTTGTAGGTGCCCACGGCGTCCACGATGACCCACTCCCCGCTCTCCCACAGGTCCAGCTGGTCCACGCGGCTCTGCATGCTCACCAGGTCGATCTTGGCCTTGTCGTAGGTCCAGGACCCGAACTTCATGGTGCAGTTCTGCTGGTCGAAGGGGAAGAAGGTGACATCGATGCTGCACGAGCTCTTGTAGATGGCAGGGGGCGTCCACTGCACCCGCCCGTCGTGGAAGAGGTGGGCCTTGGTCAGGTGGGTGACGGCAAAGTCCCCGTCCGCGCTGCAGGAAGAGAGGGGCGTGAGGCCACCAGCACCAGGCTCTGCCTCGTTCCCACCCGGCTCATGTGCATTCCCACTTCACAAGGGGGCAAAGCAAGGTGGTGGTTTGCAGGGGCGGGGTGGAGCGGGTGGCCCTGGGCGCGTGGTCAGCCACCTGCCTCAGCTTATCACCCCTGCCCTGGGCGGACACATGGCCTGATGGCAGTGATCACTTAGGGGAGAGGCAGGGATGGGGCCCCGCACCTTCCAGCACCGAGAGGGGGGTGGCGGCCAGTCCATTTCCGCCCTGGAGCCAGGAGCTAGTCTGTGCCAGGACCCACGGGGAGCCTAAAGGGGGGGTCAGGTCCCTGCAAGGGCCCGAGGTCGGGGAGTTCCCATCCACAGTGTGAGGGTGAGGGGGTGGTGCCCCTCTCCACGGCCCAGGGCAGAGGGCAAGGCTCCTCAGAGGGTCTGGGCCCCCACCCACATCCCGTGCACATTTGAATCCAGGTGGGGTCAGGGCCGAGCAGCCCCTCCCGGGACCCATCTCTGCCCACCTGGCCGTCCACGCCATATGCACATGAAGGCACGGACGTGAAAGTGGCTGCCAGGCACCAGGCAGCAGAACTCTGCACGGCCCCCCGGGACTGAGCCTAGTCCCCTGCGGGCCACCCTGGCGCTTGGGCGGGGCCTATGTGGTCTCGTCCTGCCTCAGACCAGGCGTGCCGGCACCACTGAGCACTTTACTGCTCTCTCTCCCGGTTACCCCCACGACTCACAGGTGGGAAGGACCCCCCTTCCTGCACAGGTGAGGACCCCAGGCCACGTGAGCGGAGACGACGGGGCCCGGATCTGGCCACCCGCCCTCCTGCCTCGCCCTTGGCCCGGGGCGTGTTGCTCTTGTCCACAGGCCGACTGGGTGGCAGAACAGGGCTGAGGGGTGGTACTGTCTGTGACCCCAGGCTTCCCGGACCGCAGCGTCTGCCTCACTGTCTCCACAAGTGCCTCTGGCGCGTGAGGAGCGAGGCAGCTGGGCCCATAGCGGCCCAGGAACCCTCAGCGGCTCCTGGAGTCGCTCCCGCTCTCCTCTGTGGCTGCCAGCAGGGTCCCCTGCCAGGGGCACCACTCTCCTGGCCTCGGTCTCCCCCAGGCCTGGGCCGTCCACCTGGACTGTGGGTGGTGCCCCCGGCTTGGCTCTGACGGGCTGGCGCGCGGAGCCCCAAGGACAGTGGCTCGAGGGCCACTCTGCCTTCGCACCACGGAGGAGGGGGTCATCACAGCCCGCTGGCCCAGCATCTCGGCCAGAGGAGCTGCCCGCTGAGACCCCCGTGCCCTGGAGGCTGGTGCTCAGCCCTGGGTGCAGGTCAGGCGCCCACCAAGGGCTCAGAACCCAGCCTTCTGTGCCGGTCCACACCCCACACCCCTGCTTCCCACACCCTTGCTTCCCACACCACTGCTTTCCACACACTGCGGGCTCCCTCAGCCTAGGCCCAGAAGCCCCCGGCCCCAGTGAACACCTCCCTGTCCCCCGCATCCAGCTCAGAGACCCCCAATGCTCTCAGTTGGCACCAGTCCAACCCCACGGCCCCCATGAACCCTTCTGAGCTGACGTCTAGGTCGGCGGCAGGTGGAGACCCGTGAATGCATCCCCATGAAGAGGGCGGGGGCTTTCCACTGGGGGCCGCTGGACACCAGCCTGGGGCTGAGGCTCCCTCCCGGGCAGGATGACACGGGACTGTCCTCTCTCAGCAACATCCCTCCAAACCCCCAGCCTTGTCCCTCTGAGGCACAAAGCAAATGAACCAGCACCGCTCAGCAAACATTCTGCATGGAGATTAGAGGCTCCAATCAGTGGCATGAGCCCGGAGGCCCTGATCCTCCAGGCAGGGCAGGGAATGTTCCAGAAGTTCACTGAAAGCAACCCCCAGGAACTGGGAATCTGCACCCAGGCCTCTGGGTTTTGATGCCCAGAGACAAGACCAGAGTTTTCTCCTGGGGCACAGCCCGCTGACCCCTACGACCGTGCCCCCAGCTGCAAGGCCAGCATCCAGCCCAGCCCAGACCTGGCTCAGATCCCGGAGACACCGCCCGGGAGGCCGTCCCCGTCTGGACCCGTGGCCTGGGCCTGAGGGTAGACGTGCTCCGTGGCGTGCAACAGCCGGGCTGCGTCCTGAGGAAGCAGAGGATCTCAGAAGGCGGCCCAGAGGGTCCAACATCTTCCATCCCGGCTCCGAGGCCCCAGTGGTGCAGGGGTGAGGCCCGGTGCAGGCTGATGAAGGGCCCAGCAGTTTCTGGCTCCACGGCAGGCGTCCAGCAGGGCTGTGCCTCCAGGGAGCCGAGGGGCATGGATGCTGGGACTGGACAGTCAGAGATCGAGGACGTTCTGGATCCGCCGTGTGCAGCTGCGGCCACAGCAGAGCAGGGAGACGTCCCAGCGTGTCCGGGCTCCTGCTCCGGGCCCCGTGAACCCCCATCTTCATGGTGTTGCGTGTAAGAGGCCTTGCAAGACCCTCTGCCCCAAAGGGCCCACGTGGAGAAGCCCCTGAGTGGACAGCATGTCCCTCCAACCGAGGGGGGTCCCCAAAGCCATCAGAAAAGCTGCCCCCCATCTTTCCCCTCGCCCAGTAGCGCAGGGTGACCACTTGGCCACACTCAAGTGGACACCGACTTGGTCGGCTGCCACCCCTTGTTCCTGGAAACAAGCCTCCCCAGTGGCTGTGGCTTGGCCGCATTGGCCACTGGCTCCGGGACCCGTCCTCGCCCAGACGGAGCCTCTGTGCCGACCGCAGCCTAACAGAGGAGCTGGGGGTCCACCTGCTGCCCCCCGGAGCCTGGAAGGAGAGACAAGGAGGGACTCTGAGTGCAGCCTCGTCCTGGGCCACAGTCCGGGGGGTCCGTGCAGATTCCAGAGCTGCTTCTCAGCCGCCAAGTCCTGCCCAGGGAGGGTCTCGTGTCACCGCAGTGTGAACGCTCCCAGGGGTCCCAGGGCGCTGACACTGATGCGTATTCTCTGAATCAGTCCCTCAGACGGCTTCGGTGCTAGGTCCTGGGGGTGAGGAGGGAGCCCGGGAGGGCTGGGGTGGCTGCAGGAGCCCAGGGCTCCCGGTCACTGGTGTAGAGAGCAGAGGAGACTGCCCTGCGGGAAGAGCCTCCCCCTCCCGGCGAAGCCCCTCTAATGCATCCGCGAAAACCATCAAGCTCTTTCCGACGTTATTACTGGAATCAATTAAGTTGGAAAAAGAGCCCAATCGTTCTTAATCAAATAGCAACATTTTATAGGTCAAGCCCATTGCCCGGGGGGCCCGGAAGGGGCTTTGTACCAGGGCCCATTGGGGTCTGGGAGTGGGGAGGGCAGGGGTCCCGGGGGAGCTAAGTGCTTCCATTTGCTTTGTTCGTAAGCGCTGTGGGAGCTGCTGCCTGGGCCTGCGCCCGAACGAGCCCCCCGGCAGTGACCCAGCAGTGACCTGGGGACAGAGGGGGACGGCAGGCTGCCCCGGGCTCCGGCTCCCCCAGCAAGGGTCCCGGGAAAGGACGAGCTGGAGGCCGCTCTCTGCCATGGCCATGCCTGCAAGGCACTGGCTTCCCAGCACAGAATCACCGCGTCCTGAGCAGATTCAGGGAGGCGTCCGGAGGTGCTCGCTCAGGAGCGTGGCGGCGGCAGTGCTGGGAAGGCTGCCCGCGCGGGTGGACTGGGGGCAGCGAGCTGGGCCGGGTGGTCTGGAAGCTTCCTGCACAGCAGCGAGGTGTGCGTGGAGGGGACCACTTGCCCGGCTGGGGACGGATCCTGACAGTGATCCACCCTGCGGCAGGACCGAGTCGGGCGGGGCCCGTCTCCTGCTTTGTTCACCGGTCACTCCCAGACCCTCGCCTCTCCTTTGCTTACCCCTCTTCCTTCCAGAGGCCTGAGCCCTGGCTCCCGACAGCGGGGCCCACACAGGCCACCGCCTCTTGCGCACGCCTGGATGGCCTGGATTACTCACACCTGGACACAGGTACCCCAAGCCCCGCCCGATGACCTCCCCGGGGCTCACTTGTTGTAGAGGACGATGTCCGGCCGCCAGATGAGCTCCGAGGGAATGCGGATGGAGGTGACGTTCTCGTAGTCGGCAGGGTCCCAGCGCAGTTTGTAGTCATGCCATTCCTGGGGACAGGGAGGGGTGGGGAGGGAGCCACAGCATGAGGGGGAGGGCGAGGGGCAAGGGGGGCGGGGAAGAGGTGCGGGGGGAGGGGAAGGAGGACGGAGAGGGAAAGAGGAAGGGAGGGGGAGGGGCGTGGAGGGGTGGAGGGCGAGGAACTAGGGGTGGAGGGACCCCCACTCACTCACCTGCTTCACCCACACGTTAGTCGTCATCATCTGGTTCTTCTCATCCTAGGACACGGAGAAGAAGGGCCGTTGTTCCCTTGGGTGACTAGAGTCTCTCTCTCTCTCTCTCTCTCTCTCTCTCTCTCCATTCCCCTCCCCCTTCTCTCCTTCTGTCTCTATTTCCTCCCTCCCCTGCCCCCCACTCTCTGGGCCCTGAGTAGTTTCCTCATCCATAAAGACAGGCTTGTGCTGAAGATTAGAAACAGGTGACCTGAGAAAGAGTGAGTGCCTCGTCCTTGGAGACAACCAAGCCCAGGATGGTCAGCCCGAGGGGACTTAGAGATGTGACGACAAGGATGCTGAACCCTCCCAGAAGGAGAGTGGGGACAAGGCTTGCCTGACTTCTCAGGTGGCCAGGGCCTGACGCTCCCCCAGCCACAGTCAGCCGTGTGCGATGGCTCCCAGGCGCCTGGAGGACAGCCCCCCTCCGGGGCCCCTGCCAACATGCGCCACCCTCCCAGCTGCTCACGACGGGCCTTGGGCAGGTGTGTCCCAGGTGACCAGGCACCTGCAGGCCGCCACGCTCGCCAGGCTGGCCCCTAGACAAACCAGAGCCTCAGCACCTCGAGGACAGGTGAGGGGCTGGAACAGGGGAGGAGGGAGCAGGAGGCCCGGTCGGTTCCCTCTCAAGGTCATGGTGTGGTCACATGTCCAGGCGAGGAGGCTGGACCGCACACCCTGAGAAGCCCCAGGACCCCCACCCTGCACTGCCCTCACCCCCCCATTCCCTACTGGTGACTGGAGGGATCACCTGCCACGTTTCTGCTGGGAAGCAAGACCCATCCCCTGGGCAGTCAGACCCCAGCATGTGCTGGAGTCGTTTGAAGAGCACCAGGGACAGGGTTCCGTGCCGGGACACAGGGTCTGTGGGGACAGGAAGCCCCAGGGCCTCACACTGAGCCCGGTGGATGCCCGGCCCCCTTGGGACACACCCAGGAGGGGGCTGGCCTCGGGTGGGCTCTTTGCCCAAGGTGTGGGGAGGACTCCCTCAGAGCGCACGCTTCCCACAGGTCCTGAGGGCAGGGGGCCAGACAGAGAGGCACCGGGTGCTGGGCGCAGTGTCTGAGCAAGGCTCTCTCCACCCAGCGATGGCCCAACCTTCCCCTCAGCCGCCCGGGCCGGGAACACACAGGCCGGCGGGAAAGACCGCTGAAACTAAAGAAACCCCAAGGATCATCAAACCAGAACGGCGTCCGGTGCCCAGACTAGGATCAGGGTGAGGTCTTGTGCCCAAAGGCTCAGGCCTGGGCCCCTGCCCACCTGCCTCCCCAGGGGACAAGCTCCCAGCCGGCTAGTTCAGGGAGACGGGGGCCATGTCCCTGCCACCCCCAGGCACTGCCCTTGATCCTGCTCTCCCCCAGACCACCCCGGGCAGGCCACCCAGCTGCCTGAGCAGGTCTCCCCCATAACCAAGTGTGACCCGAGCGGACCCTGGAATCGGTGTTGGACACAACGTCCAATGATCTCAGCAACACGGTCCTGCTCCGTGCTGCCTGGCCCATCACACCCCTGCCCTGCCTTCCGGGTGGACAGACTGCACCTGCTGCACCCCGTCCAACCCACCCCTGACCTCCCCAGGCTCAGAACGAGCTTCAAGGTGGCAGGGCCTGGCCTCCTTCCTCCCCAGGGACTCCTCGGCTCTCCTGCAGGTGTGAGCTCACACACATGAGCACGGCACCCCCCCCACCCCAGACACAGCCCTGCAGCAAATGCATGAGCCCTGCAGGGGCCGGGCAGAGAGGGGCCCAGACGTGTGCCACGGGCCACTCATCAGCACACGCGCGTGTGCAGGCGTGCCCGGGCCAGCTCTGGGGCACACAGCAGAGCCTGGGAGCCTCTCTCATCCGGCCAGGCACGTCCCTCACCAGGGCTGGGGCAGATGTGCCCCAGGCCTCAGCCTCTCTCGGGCACTGGGGGCCGAGGCCGTGTGGTGCCCGGAGGAGCCCAGGTGGACGGCCCGGCTCGGAACTTTGAGCAGCGAGCCGCCAAGGGCCGCCTGTGCCCAGCACCGGTCCAAGCCAGGTGTGCGGACCTCAGCGGCTTCACCGGCCCTGTGCGCCTCACGCCGCCTTCTGGCTGGGCCTCGGCCAGGAGCACTCTGCAGGTGCCGTTTGAGGCCCGGCTCCAGGACGCCGGAAGGCTCAAGTCCGGACAGCTCTGAGGACAGCGTGGGCTGACCACGTCTCCCGAACAACACGGCCCGCACGCAGCCCTTTCTGTCCCCCACCCCCCGCCCAAAGCTCCTCGGACGCCGCCCACAAAGCCGGACAGGCTGCCATTCCACTTCACAGGAGAAAAGACCGGTGGCCACTCGATACACACAGCACCCGCCTGGGGTCGGGGCCTCCGGACCCCGGCACTTGGCGGCCCCCCCCCACCAAGCAGACTCAGGGTGGCGACCCTGGCAGGGAACCGGGCGGGCATCTGGGGGTATCTAGGCCCCCACCGTTGGACGAATCCCAGCTCCCTCTCTGGAACCAGAGCCGGCTGGATCCTGGTGTGGCAAATTCACAAAAACTGCAAACCCGGCAGACGTCAGGCCCGGGACCTCCTCGTGGAGAGCGAGCCAAGCTCCCGGAGGCCCCCCCGGCCGGGCTGGAGCCTCCTCTCCCAGGCACTCGGGCTCCCGCCCCAGTGAACCCACTCCCCAGTCACGTCTCCCTCACAGGATGGGCCCCCACCCTTCCACAGCTGTGGCCACTCGGAGGCTGGACCCCCAGCACCCCCAGCAGCCTCCTCGGTCCCCAACCGGGAAGGTAAATGCACCCGCACCTGTCCGACCTTGCTGGGACACCGTGTTCCAGACCAGTGGGGGCGGGGCTCGCCTAGGCCAGGGGGGCACAAGTGTCACCAGAGCATCTCAAGCCCCCCTCCCCCGCCACAACCCACAAAAGCTCCTACAGCCTGACCCTGGCCACCGGGCATCTGCCCCGTCCCCCAGAGGCTCGTTCTGCTTCTGGCTTCTGAAGGTCGCGGCCCTGACCCGCCCTGACAGTCTGGTGTCCTGGTTTCCTCTGTGGGGGGTGGCGGGGAGCAAAGCTCCGGGTGGGGGTGCACGAAGCCCGCCTTTCCGCTGGGCTCCCCCGCGAGGGCGTGTGGGCAGGACGCTGGCGGGGCTGGACGCACACAGCCCGCGTGGAGCGCGGACGGCAGCCCCCAGCCCCTCCGGGCGCCCTCAGGCAGAGCCCCGGCTGCTCAGAGCTGCCCGCTGCCCGCTGCCCGCCCTCGGCACCTACCACGTCAATGAGCTGCGCGATGGACAGGCCGAAGTGGACGCGAACCGCGTCCGAGATGTTGGCCACGGGCCGCGACCATTTGTTGTACCCGGAGAGGAGCTTCTTCAGCAGCCGTTCCTCCGCGTGGGCCCGGGTCTCCGCGTGGCTGCTCGCTGTGGGCACAGGGAGGCGTGCGGCTCAGGGGCGGAGGATGGCGGGCCGACCGGCCGCCTGCTCCGGCCTCCCACCTGGCCCTGGCTTCCTTCCAGCTCCATCCACCTCAGGACATTTGCACATCCGGCCCTACTCGGTTTCCCTCCTACCCTCTGGGTGAAAGTTTAAGTTCCTCTGGGAAGCCTTTCCAGACCCCTCAGGCACCCTGCACTGTACCCCCAAAACGACAACTGATCTGGTAAGTGCTGACTGGGGCAAGTCTCCCTGTCAGTCCTGACTTCCGGAAGGAGGGGCTGAATCTCCAGCTACTAGCAGAGTTCTGAAAACCGGCCTCAAAACACAAGGTGGGGATCACCACAGGACTCCAGCACAGTGGGGGCCGGCCCAGAGCGGGGTGGGGGAATGGAGAGCCCGACAACCACTCCAGCGCCCTGTGTTCCTGGACAGACAGACACACAGAGTCGAGGGTGACCTCCCCACAACCCCCCTCAACCCCCTCCCTGGGAGGGGCCCCTCTGACCTGCCCGGCCCCACTGACCACGAGGACCTGTCTGTCTCTCCTGGGCACCTGCCCTGGGGCC
>JAQQST010000829.1:0-14350 GCA_028646485.1 Cryptoprocta ferox
AAAAAAAAAAAAAAAACAAATGGGAGTTCCTGTTCTGAAGAACTACTTTCAAACTGCCTTGCCTCCTGGAATATGCTGGTAACATTGTTTTTAGATGCTAAGAACAAAGAGTCCTTTAAAATAAAGAAGTTCTACTGATGAGAAGAACTACTCTAAAATGTGCCATGAAATGAGACTAATGACTTAAGGAAATTGTACATATGTGCAACTAGGTATGCCTTTGGTAATCTCAGGATAAGTTCTCATTCATGTAGGGTCCTCCCTATAACTAGTCTAAATAAGGATACTGTATGACCCACATGATTTTAGGGAAGAGTCTTTTCATGACCACCATCTAGCACTACTAGAGAGAAACCACAATGTGTGAGAGTATGCTGTTATTAAAAATAACTCTGCCGAGATGGTAGACATGTCTGTGTCATAATGTTGTCTAGAAACTGAACATCTCATGCACCTTGCCACCAACTGGAATATGCTAAGCCTCCATCCAGTTACTAGGTTGTTGGCATATGTATTTTACTGACCAATGATTATCAGTTTCCACAGCAACATTCCAAAGAATTCAAGTTGGCTTAGTTTTCCACACTCCAATCCAGTGATTCTGTTGTTACACACAACCGCATGTGGCAAGAAATGCTCTTCCCTTACTGTGATAGGAGTTTGCTTTATCAAATATTTTTCTGGGGACACCTGGGTGGCTCAGCCAGTTAAGCATCTGAACTATTGATTTCGACTCAGGTCATGATCTCACTGTTCATGGGATCAAGCCCCACATCAGGCTCTATGCTGACAGTGTGCAGCCTGCTTGGGAGTCTCTTTTCTCTCTCTCTCTGACCTTCCCCCTGCTCACTTGCTTTCTGTCTCAAAAAAAAAATAATACTAATAAACTTAAATTTTTTTCTCTTCTAATACATCTGAGTAAAGCAAGTTCATATATAGCCTGATTCAGGAAGTTTTCAGAGAGAACCTGTACACTGTCACCCACTAGTTATCTTACCACTGTCTGTATGGGCAAGACAATTATGAGATGAATTGTATAACTAGATGTTACCCCAATGATAAAAGCCTTGATAAAAGCAGTAATCTTCAAGCCTGCTACGTTTACTCTATAAGTCCTAAAACATTTGCATCTATTCTAGATAGATCTTTGTTCATGATATTACAAACTTCCATTGTACCACATACATTCCTTTATCATAACAATAACGTTCCTTTATCATAACTAACTTGTGATCACATGTATTCAATATTTGTCTTTTCTCCTAACCGGTGGTTCTCAACTCTGGGTGCACATTTTAAAATTCTGGGAGCTCTTAAAAAATACTTATTTAAAGGCCAATAAAAACTGAATCTCCATGTGTTTGTGCAAGTGTTGGGGGTGGGAGGAAAGGAGGACTCACATTGTCTTTTTTTTTCATTTCCAAGGTGATTTTTACACTCAGCTAGAGACAAAAACCACCATTCAAGATTGTTAGCCTGTGAAGAAAAGAACATTTGCTGTATCTCAATGCTTGGAAAATAAGAGTACTCAAAAATCCATGTTGAATAAATAAATGAATATCACACTATTATCATGTACAACACACTCCTTTGTCAACAAAGCAGATACAGAAATTTCAAGAACCTCCCATATTTAAAGCTAACCTTGGACAACTGGCCTCTGAGTGTTATTTCTGATGAAGCAGAAGTTGATGAAATTATACATGATGAGTTGTGATGTTAGTTCAGGTCTTCCTTTTTAAGCTTCAGTTGCCACTCTGCAGTGGCCTCAGCGGCAGAAGGCCATTCAGCACCATTAAATCAGCAACTACCCACCCTTGGAGTATAGATGCAGAAGGGATGCACTAGAGGGTAATCTGTACACTCTTCCCATACCTCCCCTACGTTTTCAGGTCCATAAGCACAGAGCTCCACATAAACGAAACTTGTTGCATTAGCGAAAGGAATGTTGACTTTTTCATTCCTTCACATCAACAGGTGTTGAGACATAAAATTCCTGATTTCCTACTTAGAATATAAAGATATAGGTATCTCTACCGTTAGTGATATTCCTGGTCCATCCAGATCATAGGTCTGGTGGAAGCAGCAAGGAAGGGCAGTGTCTGCCTACCTTAATATCAAAGTCAAAAATACACACCTGAAGTGATTTCTGTAAAATTCAGGATAGTGATTACTTCCGGGGGAAAGAAGAGTTAAGATTAGGCAAAAGTACATATAGGTAAGGTGGCTCAAAGAATTCTAGCTCTTGACCTGGGTGGGGGGTGGTTACAAGATTTTCACTTGAAATAAGTCACTAAGCTATACATTTGTTTGGTGGGTCTTTCTGGCTCCGTGTTTTATTTTGTAATAATATAAAATTTAAATTAAAATTAAACCACATTAATAGTCAACAGATAGCTCATACCAATTTTAACGTAAAATAATTTATCTCATTGTAAAAGGTAAAATAAAACCAGCAAAAACTATATCTGAATTCAACTTGTCTTTTTAAATCTATTTACATATTACTTATTACTACTGGTTGGATTATTGAGCTCTCAGGGTATATTCTTCCCTCCTTTCTCAGGCTTCAAATGGAGCTCTCTTCAGTTCAACTGTAGGTTCAGAGGGTAAGTTTGTACTTTTTCAATAGAAACCATCTGGGTTTCTACTAGTGACTTTTATCACATGCCTGCTCCGCCTCCCCTTTCCAGACAGAGGAGCCCAAGATTTTCCATCTATCATCACAGGACAGAACCCCCAGACCCTTAAACACCTTGGTTCTCTTCTTTAGACCTGCAAATTTAGTTGGGGATATAGAATTGAAAAATAGTTTAAGTGGTTTCTCCCAGCTTTATATTTCTTCCACCATCTTTTTCCTCCTAAGTAAAACTTGAGTTATAATTGTGGAGTAATTCAGGTGGCTCTTTTTTCTTTCTCCCCAATTCCTTGATTTCCCCTTGAATCTCCTTTGTGTCTGTCAGTCAGTTGACATTTCCTGAACATCCAAGTCTGTGCTTTGTGAATTTTGCCAATTTCTCAGAGTAATTCTGATGTCTCAGGGCTTTCTTCTTATTTTATCCTTTTACAGTTCCTCTCTCTCCTCTCTTGGTAAACATGTCTTCCATCCCCTTCTTTCCCTCCCACTGTTTCCTGAAGGAATTAATGAATATCTATATACTTTCTTTGTTAGTCTTCCATCCTCATACCTACTTCTCACCCCTGCCACAGCTAACATATTTCCTGAAGTAAATTGGATTACTCACTGCATCCAATTGTCATTGACAGGCATTCAAGTTCATATCCCCTCAAGCCTGCTTTAATTTATTAGCTTGAATTCTAACTTTTAGGATTCTATTTGACAAAGAATATATTTAAATCTTTATTGATGATAATAATCCTAATAATAATTCTTACTCAAAGCATATTTCACTCATGAAGTATGCATATTTTCTAAATTTAAAAAATGCATTACTCTTCTTAATCCTCCAGTGAGCCAAGGAGAAAGTATAATTATTCCCATTTTGCATATGTAATCACTGAGGTAAAACAATGCATTATTTCCCCAATGGCTAAACAGAGCAGGAAGAAAATAAGTGCCTAACTCCCAGTTATCTGGTGGGCCACAAAGCCAAAATTTCTTGAAAGTCAAGAAAATCCAGATGAACTCTCTGTGCCAATGACTTACCATTGCCTCCCCGGAAATGATTATAGTGAATATTTATTCAGAAAATTCTAAGATAGCTCACATATGTCATGCTACCCTGAGGAGGAAATGTCAAAAGACAGGGAATAAGAGAAATGCCATGAAGAACATGACCCACAGAGATGATTAATATGGAGTTTGCCCATTGAGATATAAAATTTAAATGAATATCTTTGACTTAATGCAACTTGAGGATGAAGAATCCCTGGAGATACTTCTAAGACCTGAAACAGTGCCTTTCCAGAGTTCAGAGACCTGACTGAACTTTCTCTCACCCTCTTTCTTCTTATACAATGCTGTCCCTGCCTTGGAAAGCTATATCACATGAGGAGAAATAAAAAATCACTTTTAACTTGATTCACACAGGAGAACTGGGGGAAAAGAGAATGATTCCCCAAACAGGTCTGTGACATCACAGGCACAGTAAATGTAGAATTGATGGAGTGAGTAAAAACAAAAAACCACAAATTAAAATTTCGGTCTTCAACAGTTTTGGATACAGTCTCTGGCTATTACAACACTTCACATATAAGCCAGAAGCCTACAGAAAAATCTCTCCCTGAGGGACAAAATGACACTTGATTTCTCTTTCTTGCTTGCTATATCAATTTAATAACATTAAGTGCTTTTTTTAATAGACCAGTGAGTTTACCCCTTAGTTAAAGCAGGTGATCCTATTCAACTAGAATTTCCTCATATCCAGATACCAGTTCATAGCACCAGATTTGCTAATGGTTCTGCTGATGAACAGTAGTTCATCATCCACAGTAGTAGGATGCCTCCATTGTAACTCTTATTTCCCATTTCTTAGTATTTTATTACTATTATTATACACTCATGTGTATGAGTGGGGTCTTTGAAGTTTTATTTCTTTTTCACTTTAAGGAGGAATTCACCCCACTTTTAACCTTCTCCTTACTATCCTTGAAATCACAACCCTGAGCAATCTTTGCCAAGGAATGAAGGGAACTTTGAGAGGACTTCCTCCAATGTAGCACACACTTCTTGTACAAATTAAGATATTATTCTTCTGAGTTCCTGTCAGCTTGCAAGAACCATTAATAAAAATCCAGATAGTCAAGAAAACATTGCTTTGCTGGACTTTTTCAGAGAACTATGCTCCACTTTGATAAATTAAAAAACCCAGGTGAGGAGGGAGAACTTTTAGGCAAAAGTATAAGTATCTAGGAGGTATATTAGAGCTACAGAAGATTCCCCTGAAGAAAGCTTCAAGGCAATATTTGCAAGTGCACAATAAGGGTAGTGAGTAGACAAATAGATTCCGAGTCACTGCTATGTTCCATTTCCTAACCTCTAACCCCATTCTCAGAACTGTAAAAGAAAACAAAACAACTCTTTGATCCAAATAACTATAACAGATGCCATAACAGCAATACAGGGATGTTAAGACTTCTTTTTGAGACTGGATTGATTGGGAGGGAAAAGAGCCAGGCTCATTGTGCATATGCATATCATGCCAACATGTACATCTATGATGAGGAAAGAAAAGACAAAGAGTTGCAGAATTATTTTTTTATGTCAGGGTAATATTTCATTATTTTTATATTGAGATATCATCTGACCTCCATCCCAAATATAGGTGTTCATAGCTTTTTGCCATGAACATGGAAAACCATGAGTGCTGACAGGCTGATCATATTTTCAAAAGGTCAGGATCGGCTATAAATGTGCTTTTCCTTCATCATTTGTCATTTTTGTGGAGTCTTTTCAACTTTTGTGTCAACATATGTGTTCCTCACATCTGGGTTGACATCTCACTTCAAAAGCATGTTTTATCCCTATTGCTTCAAATGCATGAAATAAGATAACCCATTTTTAATAAGTAAAAATAATTTTATGAAGAGAAATATCTGTAGTATTGAAAATGCATCAACACACTGATAACTGTTTTCCCTTGATGTACATCTGGAATTTCTCTCCAAATTTAAAGTTGTAGATACAAGCAGATTCATTAATCTTTGGAGAAGCAAAAATGGTCAGGTATTATTAATCTCCTTTACTAGATAAGGCCACATGGAAGATTCTTCCAAAAGAGCCATCTGAAGATGAAAGTTAACTCTTCTCATTCTCAGTTAAGGCTATCTCATTTTGAATCACTGCCTGAGGAGCATAATGTTGAAGTATAAGCTAATACACGTTCAAGTTGTGATACAACCTTTTCCAGTAGTTTTGGTTCAGGAAAGTGGATATAAATGAAAAGGGATTTGATGTCTGATTGAATTGGGGACCAAGAGAAGAAGGAGGAGGAATTAATTACCTCCCCTCTCCCCTTGCTCTTCTTGGCTTTCATAACCTTCCATCCCAAACCATTTGGTCTTCCTACCTCCCAACAATGTCTTCTTTATTCCATTTCTAATCCTCAATTTGTCAATCTGGATCACTGCAAATGTCAATAATATAATTTAAAACCTACCTCCTATGGAAAGGCTACTGATTATTCCTTCTTTGCAAATAAAAGCACTCTAGTATTTTCCAAAAGTTTTCATATACAGCCAAGAGTAGCTCAAAGCTAGAAAAGATCTTTGAGATCATCTAGACTAGGTCTGAATTTTTAAAAAGAGGACAGAGAGGTTCAGATGAAATGATTCCCCAAACTCATACAACTATAATGCAACTACTTTGACTCTGTCCTCAGTGATTTGTTCTGTGTTTGTTTGTTTGTTTAATGGAAATAGTATTCCAGTGGGACTTCTATTGTTATTGTTGTTTTTTTCTTTAATGACAATGAGAAGAATTGCCATCCTTTCTATGCTGGAGGGTTGTTAGTGATCCCACTCAGGAACAAGGGTGGAGTAGAGGCCATCAGATCCAGAAGACCCTTGGCTGGCCCAAGTTCCATACAGACCGAATAGTGACTAGAGCCCTCTCTGAAGGAAGACAAGGGGTGTTGATGACTATATTTGCTTGACAGGGAACCACAGGTTCTATGCTTTCAAAATATCCCTATCTTAGTAAAGTCAAGGATATAAAAGTACCATTCAGATACTGAACTATTTTCAGTATCCAAAAGCTTCATTGTCCACAAGTTTTACTACACTGAAACTAAAATTATTTTCTATCATTGTTCTTGAAATAAAAGAAAGAGAAGATTTTTGAACTGTATTCCAAGATCATTTTGTCCAACTTCTCCTAAAACATAACTGCTTTTTCCCATTCTGCTTAAGCTTGCTATTTTAACAAGTTGACAATTTCCAAATGCCTAAAATGTGTTCTTTTAATGGATTCAGCCATAAAATCTCATGTCCAGATCCCTAAGTTACAACTCAGAAAATCAAGACACAATCCTCACAAAGTCCACTTCCCAGCTCAAAATTGGAATGTCAAAATTAAACCCTAGAGCGCTCTCATTCCCCTTGCAGTTTCCAAACCAAAGCTGTTCCTCTCAAACAGAAGAGTGCTTTGATGGCCTCACAACCTCAAGGCCAGGAAGGAAGGTCTTACCTAGATCTTTCTAAATGAAACATTACCATTATCTTTGTAAAAACTCAAGTCATATCTCCCATGTTACCCTGATAAAAAGCTTATATGGATAGCAAAGTAGAATTCTGGACTTTCCTTTCTGTTTGGTTATTCTGTCAGCCCTCAACTTAATTATTTGTCTGCATACTATTCCAGTTATCACATTTTCCAAGCAGTAATTAATAATACCTGCCATACATGATGTTTCAGGCTGCTATGGGCTGCAAATTTGTGTCCCTTCAAGATTCATATATTGAAAGTCTAACTTGCAGGGTAATGGTATTTGGGGGTGGGGTCTTTGAGAGGTAATTTGGTTTGGAGTAGGTGCAATTAGTGACCTTAAAAGAAGAGGAAAACAGAAAGATCTCTCTCTGTCTCTGTCTCTGTGTGTGTGTGTGTGTGTCTACACATGCATACACTGAGGAAAGGTCATGTGAGCACATAATAAGAAGGCAGCATGTCTACACACCAGGAAGAGAGCTGTCACTAGGAACCAAATCTGCTGGGACCTGATCTTGGACTTCCCAGCCTTCAGAACTGTGAAAATAAATTTCAGTTTTTTAAGCCACCCAGTCTCTGGTATTTTGCTACAGCAGCCTGAGCTAAGACACAGACACTATACTAAATATTTTACACTCAGTATCTTATTTAGAATTTAGACAAATCCCAATAGGAGACACCATTTTCCCCATTTTACAAATGGTAAAACTATCTCTTAGATTAAATAGCTCTTCAACCTGAAGAATGTGAAGTGGCAAAGCTGGATTTCAAATATGCTTAATCCTGAATCATGCTGCATAGTACACAGCAGACATCAAATAATTGAATTGAATTCCTCTTACTTCTTCTACTTCTGCACTTTAAAACTGTCCATTTATTTATACATATATTTTCATCACACATCTAAAAGTTCTTTGAGGGCCTATATTATTGAATTCTCAATGCCTAACACATAGCAGGTGCTCAATAGCAGAAAGAAGGAGAGGAAAGAAAAGGAGAAAAGAGGAGAGGAGAGGAGAAGAGAGGAAAGGGGAAGAGAGAAGAGCAGAGGAAAGGAGAAGGGAAGAGAGGAGAGGAGTATGTGAATCCATAATCCATAGGTATATTAATTTACTAGAGCTCCCATAACAAAGTACTACAAACTTTGTTTACAAAGAAATATATCGGCGCATTGTTCTAGAGGCAAAAAGTCTGAAATCAATGAGTCAGCAGGGAAGGTTCTGAGGGCTGTGAGGGAAGGATCTATTCCAAACCTCTCACCTGAGCTTGTATGAAGATGGCCAACATCTCCCTGTGTCTCTCCACACTGTCTTCCCTCCATGTATATTTCTGTGTCTAAATTGCTCCTTTTATAAGGACACCAGTCATACTGGATTAGGGCTCAACCTAATGACCTCATTTTAAATTGATTACCTCTGTAAAGACCCTATCTCCAAATAAATTCACATTATGAGATACCAGAAGTCAAGACTTCCACATACGGATTTGGAGGGAGACACAATTCATCTAATAACCATGGTAATATAGATGTTCTCCATAGAAGGCACAGCTTGCCACAACACAATCCAGCCTTTTGAGGGAGGCATGTGCAGGAACCTCTATGCCTGAGAAATGGCCTAATCTTACAACAAAAGAGCTAACAATTGAATCTGTTGTATGATGGCTCAACTTATTTATGTGAGACTCTATCCCTCTAGCAGGCAACCTATAAACTAAACTACAATTTTAAATCACCATTTTTTTCTTAAGTAGGCTTCAAGCCCAGTGCAGAACCCAACACAGTGCTCTATCTCACGATCCTGAGATCAAGACACGAGCTGAGATCAAGACACAGACATTCACCTGACTGAGCTATGCAGGCTATCTTAAGGCATCATTTTTCTAATCAGTCCTACATAACCACTTCTGCATTTAAGCTGGCTCCCAAAATCTGATAGAAATGGTTATAAGTATTTTCTCTTTCTCAATTATTCTATCCAGGTCTTCATTTGCCTTGAAAATATAAACTCCACTCACAGGACATCTGAGGAAGTCACAGGACAGCGACTTCTAAGCTGAGCAGGGAAAAATCTGCCTACCCCATGTGCTCAGTCATAATCTCCTCTAGGCCTTTTTGTGCACTGAAATGTAGTAAATGTCTCTGGACCATTTATTGACCCCATTTTTCAGGAAGGAGTATCTTTTATCCCCTTAAAACTACACTTCTTGGTGGTAAAGAGAAAATCTGCCTCAAAGTTCCCTAAGTTCCCACAGCAATGGAAGAGAAAAAGATACACAGGATTCCTGTGCTCAGCTCCTAGGCTCAGCCATAGAGGGCTATCACACACCAGTGATGTCACCGTCCCCACTCACCTTGCAGGCACGCACACAGTCTCCAACTCCTCTTATTTCACATTGGAGTGGAAAGAAGGCCACATAAGACCAGGGACTTAAACTCTCTCTGTCCCTCTGCTCACTGCTCTCATTTGCTTTCTCCACTTGTGTCTTTAGAGAGTGCTAAGTACACGGTGCCTGCTTCCTCTGTAGGTGTTTGACAAGCTCCAACCTTAAAGTTTCACGTGATTGTGATCCCATCAACTCTTGTAGAAATTGGTTTCATTCCCCAGTTGATCTTACTGTTCAATTTTTCTCCACTCTTTCAAACACTTCTTGTTCAAATTTAAATCCATTATTTCTCTTCTTATCTTTGCTAACTAATGAGAGTGGTTTCTTCTCCTTTGGGGAACTACCAAGGTGTGTGTAACTGCATTCACATTTTCATGTGTGTTTTCTCTCACACTTGTAGAGGTTATCAAAAATTCTGAAGAAGAAAACCTTGCTTTAATTAAAGAATATACACAATTTCATTCTTTCCCAGAACCGCCTTGCATGTTTACTTTCCATAATATTTGTCTCCTTAGAGGAATGCAGAAGTAATAGGAAAGATGTTTCTCGGATACTGCTTAAAACATGCAGTCTATTATCAAAACTACTATCAAAAGTCCACTAACAGGTAACTTGATTGTGGAAATTGAAGTAACCTACCTGGAGATTATTTGACTACCTTATAATTTCTCAGAATAAAGTATTCCCCCTGATTCTAATTTCTTTAATAAATTACTATAATTTGATCTGCCATTTATGTGCTGTGTGATGAACAGAGAAGAGTCCCTCCTCTGAACTATCAGTGATTTTAACAGACAGAATCTTTCAAGATTTTTTAATTTTTATTTTTCTAAGTAATTTCTACACCCAACATGAGGCTCAAACTCACAACCCCAAGATCAAGAGTCACATGCTCTACCAAGTGAGCCAGCCAGGTGCCCCTTAACAGACAGAAATAATAAGAAATAATCACACTGCTATACAGTGTGTAACAAATACAGCTAATCAATTAACAAATATTTATCAAGAATTTACTGGGTACATAATATGACAAGACGCAAATAGGGATATAACAAAAATATGTTTTCCTTTCCCATCCCCTTAATCCCAGAACAATCTCCCATGAGAGAAATATCCCTGTCAATTACCTCCCTGATCCTCAATTTTCTTATCTTATTCCCCCCAATTCAATCAATATATCAAATGACTGCATCCTAACCCCTATGAGGCTCCTTCTGGCAAAAGATAAACATCTTGCTTCTTTCCCCACACACTAAATCTACTGCTTTCTGCCATCACTGGGCAAATATGAAGTCACTCAGTACTTATCATTGCCCCCCAACCCCACTTGCTCCTGACCCAGATCAGGCCTCTGTCTCCTTCTAAATATACTCATATCTATAACCAGCCAACGTCATGAGCTACTTCAGGGACCTTCACCACTCCACCCTGAACTCTACTGACACATAGACCTCCTCATTGGTAATTCTATAACAGCATTCTTCGAAAGGAGAACAAGTACCCTTGAGAGCATATAACAGTTTTCCAAAGGCTACACAACCCACTTTGGTTTCAAGGGGGTCATTTTCCAGATCCTCACTTTCCATATATGCCCTTTTACAAGACTGATCTAAGAATGGCTTTCGATGGAGGGAATTATACAGTTCTCCTTTCTCGTTCCATTCTTTTGAATTTCTCATTTGTCCTTTTTCCACATAAATAGACACATACTTATATACATAGATAGACAGGTAAATGAAATCTCCTTCATTCCAAATTTTACTATATTGCAATGCTTTGAGATATTTAAAAACCTCCAAGGCCCCAAAGGAAAAAAATTAAAACATGGGTACTAAAGCCACTTTTAATCAAGACTTCAAAAATCTTTGCTAGGCTTCATAGTTTCTTTTGTCTTTATATTTATCGTTGCTAAGAGCCAAGTGTGGCATGAAAACAGGAGGTTTTGGCCTCAGTAGGGATGTAAAGGATTTAGATGTTTTACACAGTACAGCAGAGGGAGTGAAAATGAGTTTAAGAACTTCAACTCTTGGATCAACCAACTATTTACCAAAATAAAAAGTATTACTGTTAAAGAAGAGCCTTAGAGAATAAAGCTAGACTGCATAGGTTAAGAAATATTGAAAGCTGTGGAACCCTTTTCATTCAGGCAAGAGACTGCTAGTAAGGCTCTGTGCCTTTGCCTGACCTAAAATCAGCATTAAAAAGTGAGAGGTCAGGCAGTGTGTATTAACACATTTATTGATACACTCAATGTTTATCAATGATAAACTCAGTCAGATTTATCTGTGAGAAAGCAAGTCTACTTTACCTAACTGGTTCAACAACGAAAACCGGCCTATTTGGTTATTTGACATATATATTCCTTAATTTGAATGAGTTAAATGTGTAGTTCCAAAGTTTTGAAGAAAAAATATTTAAAGCATGTGATACAATACATGCAATTTCTCAAAAATCATTGTATTGGCAAAGGAATACTGAAAGTAACAATGTTTCAATGTTCCCAGAAGTTTCAGATGTGTTTTTAAAGTGCCTCTAAATGAAAGAGAAAGAAGTACAGTTAAGTTTCTTCATGAGTTTCAGTGTAACGTGAACCATGAAACACTCATCAGAAATTCTGTTAACTAAGTAAATAAGGGCAATTGTACAAATTATTTCACAATTCTCTGCTCTCAACAAAACTGAAGATGAACCTATCATGATTACAGATTATTAACTGTAACTTTGGTGATATATTGCTGTGGTCTTTGGTGTCTGATTCAGAATAAATTCAAATAATTGTGACAGATTATTATTAAAAATAAACAAATTCCTTTCATTCCTGTTCAGGCCTTCCAATCTGCTCCATGCTTAGTGGGAAAAAAAAGAATTAATATTGAACTGTCTTTCATTCCAGTTTTTCACTCCCAGGAAAAGACTATCCATCTAATTTTAAAATGCACTTCTAATAAAATTTATTTCTAATGTTTAATAATTTTATATAAAAATTCATAATATATTTGTATATTGCCAATTGTATACTAATAAAAATCTTGAGGATAACTCAACCCTAAAGAAAACATTTTTTAAACTTAGAGCATTATATTTACAAAATAATTAAAAATCCTATGAGGAAAATGGAATAGAAATATAGGCTCAAGGAATAAAGGAAATGATATAAAAATAAAATTAAAGAAAAGCTTATTTGTGAATTTTTTATTTATTTCCTTTTAATATAAATATAGCATCTATTTAGCCTATCTTTGGAAAAGCATAAAAATATTAAGTGTAGCTCAATAAAATTTCACCAAATGAACATGTAAAACAGCACCCAGATCAAGAATAATAACATTACTAGTAACCCAGAAATACATTGTGCTCCCCCAATTCCTGCTCTCCAAAAGTTAACATCTATCCTTGCTTCCAACATTCTAGCAAAGATGTGCCTGTTTTGAACTTTATAAATGGAATCATGCACTATGTACTTATCTGCTGCTCTTTTACTCATTATGTTTGTGAAGTTCATCTACATTTATATATTGCATAAATGTATTATAATGGCTATCAACTATCTATTTTAAACTATAAATTTTGCAATGTATGAGAAACTTCATATTTGAACCTATTTAAACAGGTGAAGAAACATTTGGATATCAGTTCAAAATTAGGCAAGTTTAGTTATTTACTGTCCATGGGCCTCAACTTAATCATATATAAAATGGGGTTGAAGTACTGATTCCTCAGGGCCCCTGGGTAGCTCAGTCTGTTAAGCAAATAACTCTTGATTTCAGTTCAAATCATGATCTCATGGTTTGTGGATTTGAGCCCCACACTGGGGTCTGTGCTGACAGTGTGGAGCCTGCTTGGGATTCTCTCTCTCCCTCTTTCTCTGCCCTTCACCTGCTCATGCTCTCTCTCTCTCTCAAAATAAATATACTTTAAACAAATAAACAAACAAAAATACTGGTTCCTCATAGAGTTGATGTGAGATGATGCATGAACAACACAGTTCCTGACACACATAAAAACTGCAGCTATTGTGATTGTAGTTATTATTCCCTTCCAACTGGTCATCCCAACTTTAATAATACCCTCTTCAAAGCCCTTCTCCTTACTGCCCCTAAGTGATAGAACTAAAACACATAAATGGACATGTAACTCCCATGCTTATGTTAACTTTGTTCTAGCCTTTTATCACTTAAAATATATGGTCCAAGCACTCATGCATGACTTGCAGTGGTGAACTGGACCAGACTCCTGCTTAATTCTTCTGTAATTTAGAGTTACCAATATTTCTTTTATTGGACCACTAGAAAAAAATAACTGGAAATAAATAAAATATAGAAGAAAGGAAACAACTAATAGCTTAGTTTATGTATATAAAGCATTTGGTATGAAACAGGTGCATAACAAATGGTAATTATTTAGGAAGGGGGAAATATGGAGGCAGAAGGGACAGAGGAAAGATTATTGCATAATCTGATTTTGTCAGTGACCGATGGGTGCCTGTGAGGTGGTGGGTCTATAGGTAGTTTCTCCTTATATCTACTTCTTAGGCAAGGTGAGTAGAAGTAGTATAAGTAAAACAAGTAGGTTATGTGATGGTATCCCATTTTGTAGATGAGAAAACTACAATTCTGAGAGGGTAAGTGATTTCCCATGGATTTACAGGAAATTAGCAGCAGAGCCAAGATTATTATCTGAATCTGTCTGATTACAGAGCTATGATTTTTTTTTCTCTATCCCATTGCCTCTCTGAAATACTCTAATTTTAATGTATTAAAAATACTCTAATTTTAATGTGTATCTCTTTCTTTTTTTTTT
>JAQQST010000830.1:0-14348 GCA_028646485.1 Cryptoprocta ferox
GGGTGCGGGCGCTGGGGTGCGGGCGCTGGGGTGCGGGCGCTGAGCTGCAGCGGCGGTGATTCAGGAAGCGAGGCCGGTCAGTGTCCGAACCTCTGGACCTTCCGCGCTGTGGCCGTGAGGTCGGGACGGAGGGCGCGGCGGGGGGCGGGGGACAGGGTGGCGCTTGTGGATCATCCAGCAGATGCAAGATCTCGGTGAGAACCCGAGAGACACAGCTAATCAATGAGCCACATTACAAGGCTGCCCCTGAACCGGTGTCGCCAGACCTAAGAGCGCACTTCCCTCTGACGCCGAGCCCCTTCATGAGCCGCGGACACTGGCAGTCCTCGGAAAAGCCCAGCGCGCACTTTGCTCTCATTTCTTCTTGTTTCTTTTTAAATTTTATTTATTCATTATTTTTTTAAGAGTTTTTTTATTTAGAGAGAGAGAGCG
Source organism: Cryptoprocta ferox (assembly GCA_028646485.1). Lineage (NCBI taxonomy): Eukaryota > Metazoa > Chordata > Mammalia > Carnivora > Eupleridae > Cryptoprocta > Cryptoprocta ferox. The sequence goes on from JAQQST010000830.1 coordinate 433, forward strand.
TGAGCGAAAGAGGGGCAGAGAGAGAGGGAGAGAGGGAATCCCAAGCAGGCTCCATGCTGACTGCGCAGAGCCCGATGCGGAGCCCGAACTCACAAACCCTGAGATCATGACCTGAGCCGAGGTCAGGCGTCGGACGCTGAACCGACTGAGCCCCCCGGGCGCCCCTGCTCTCGTTTCCTCTTTGATGCCATGAGTCCACAGCCCAAGTCACTCAGAGGGTCTGGGCCGTCTTCCTTGCGAGCAGGCTGGTCCAGATGCTGGTTTGTGGGGGGTGTGTCCCTGGAAGACTTTTTCCAGACAAGCTGCTTCCTCCCCGTTACAATAATAGCCTAATTAATTTTATATTCGCCCGACTGTGCATCTAAGCCAGTTGGAGGATGTGTCGCGGGAGGAGATGCAAACCGGGGACACGCCAGTCTGCAGCGTGAGCCAGGCCGGCTGTGGTGGGGGCTGGGAGCTGGGCGCGCACCCCCGGCGTCGGGGGAGCGTCGGGGGACTGGCCTCGCGGCTGACTGCTCGAGCGACCTCCAGATACGCTCCGGGCCCATTGAAATTCCAGGCATCTCCTCATACAATTCCCACCTATGTAATTGTCAACTGGACCTTATCATCATTTATTATGCAAAATTGAATTTTTTTGAAGCGTGGAGAATGAAGTAATTTCGTATGCAAACAGTCAGAACTCTCATGTGTATTCTGATTACGTACATGTGGATAAATTCACTTATGATGAGTGACAGTGTGAGATTTTGGGGTCGGGCTGGTCAATCCGTGCAAGACACTGATGAAAATGATAAACTGAATGCCAGAAGTGTCCCCGACGCATCTTGGAGGAAACGTGCAAAATGTCAGTGTCTAGCGGCTGTCTATTAATAACTAAAAATGATGGTGTGTAATGAGCAGAGGTTTCGCGGTGATTGAAGTGTGCTCTCTTTGGCTCTTCCAGATGCCGCTGCTTAGAAATTCCTATTGCTTTTTACTGACAAATGCTAATGACCTTTAAACCTTCGCCATGTGCCTTCCCGAGTCAGGCGGGGGCGCTGCTTCCCGCCCACACTGGCTGGGGGGCCCCACGGAGCCCCTTCCTGCGGGGGTGCCCGCACCTGTTTCCAGGCTGCTCACAGGCCCTGACGGGTGGGGCCGCCTTCTGGACCCCCTTCAGGGAGCCGGGATGGAGTTCACGGGGGTTCAGCATGGCCTGTTTGGAGGCTGGGGGCAGCCCGACACCCCACACGGGCAACACGGACCCCGGGAGGGGTGGGGGCTACACCTGGGTCTGGGCAAGCCCGGGGGTCTGCACATCCGCGGTGGAGGAGAGCCCCGCGTGAGCTGCTCGCTGGGGTCTGCAGGCTGTTCGGGGCAGCGGGAATGAGTCAGGCAGCGTTCCATCCTCAAGGAGGGCGGGTGTGCAAGCAAATAAAGGCCACGAGACGTGGGGCCTGAGGTGGGGAGGGGCCCGATCGCATGAAGACCCTCCTTGAGCAGAGGAGGCTGTCAGGGTTCAGGTTGGTTGGCCCGGGAGGGGGGCTGGGTCTGGGTCTGGGGAGCGAGTGTCGGAGCTGCAGCCTCGGCCTGGGGGCTGCGGTCTTCCCTGCACCTGGGGAAGGTGCTGACCCCTTAAGCCATCCAGCAAATTCCCAGGTGGAGGTCATGAAAACACAGTAAGGGCACGTCCTCTTCAGTAGTTCATAAACAGCTCAGCTTGTCTGATGCTCTGTGTTTACAGAAAGAAAACCTAAAGCAAAAAAGCCCCCCCAAACCCAGAAAAATTCAACGTAAAATAAATCAACTGAAACACAGCCAATAATACAGGAAACAATGAGGAACACAGGCCAGTAGGGGCAGTGGGGCCCTTTGAGGTGACACAGCAGCCAAGTGCCACCCGTGCTTCTGCGGCCGAAGAAGGTGAACTCAATGAAATGCGTTGTAAAGGCCGACTCTTGCAGCCTCTTGGGGGTTGAATTATGTGCTCCCGAAACCTACATTCAAGTCCTAACCTCTGGGCCTGTGTATTGACCTTGTTTGGAAATGGGGCCTTTGCAGATGCCATCAAGTTCAGGTGAGCTCACATGGGCCGAGGCCTATGTCCAGTGGCCAGCATCCTTACAGGAGGAGGGACAGGGACACATGGGGCACTGGGTCGCGATGGAGGCAGAGGTTGGGGCGACATGTGTGTGACACTGAGGGCGGCAGCAGCCACCAGGGGAGGGGAGGGGAGGAGGGTCCTTCTGCCCCAGCCCTCAGGGGCCTCAGCTCTGCTGATACCCGATCTCACACGGTGGCTCCAGACCACGTGGTGGGGGGTGGGGTAGGGGCTGGGCATGTCTGTGTTTCCGCACCCCGCTCTCGAACCCGCCACGGCAGCCCGGGACGCGGTGTGTCACCCCGCTGGGCCAGGTTTGCATCTAACATTAAAAAGTAGCTTTCTCGGGATCTAATTCACAGCCACAGAGAACACCTGTTTCCAGCGCATCCTGGGGATAAATCCCACTTGGTCCTGGGGTACAATTCTTGTAACCTGCTGCGGGCAGTCTGCCGGAGTTTGGCTGAGAATTTGTGCCTCTGTGTCCGTAAGAGGCACTGCTCTGTAGTCTTCTTTCTTTGTCATGTCTTAGTCCAGTGCTGACACCAGGCAGCACTGGCCTCATCAAAACCGCGTATTCGTGAAGAAAGAAGATGGCTCCAGATCCATCATTTGGCGACGTGCTCTGGCGCCCCGCTCAGGATCCACGTGCAGATGCTGAATCTCCAGGCCCGGGGACCCGGGGCAGCGGATCAGCTGGGGAGTGCCCTTGAAGTGTGTCAAGGCCACGGTCAGCTGCCCCCAGCACCAGTACCCGCCAGCGGTGACGCCTCGTGGGCAGGTGGCCTGCTGGGGGAGCGTGGGCTGTTCCTGGGGCGACAGCCGGGCTTGCTGTGCTCGTGGGGGCCGCGCAGTGTGAGGTGCCCCGGTCTCACGTCCCGTTTCTGTCCGGCGGGGCTGGTCCACACAGGCATGCACCCCGGCAGCCACACCGCCCCGCCGGGACCACCCCACATCCCCGCCTTGGGCAGGGAAGCTCTCGGCATTCTCCAGTCACTGCCTGGACGCTTCCCCAGAGAGGCCCGCTTGTCCCCACGGCCCCCGGACTCCCCACGCTGCTTGCTTCTCCGCACTTGCACGTGGAAGGCGGGAGCTGTGCTCCCCTGCTCGTCGCTGCCACACCCTCTGTGCAGTCTCGCCTGCGAGTGTCCAGTGCCCATTTGCTGGCACCGCCGAGAGCAGAGCCGCTAATGAGCTACCTTGGCCCTGCCCTGCAGAGGCCTCTCGTGCTCCGGCCCGGCGCTCACTGGGCTGTGTCCCGAACCTTTGCCTTTGGCGGTTTTCTTTAAGATGAGAAGCTCGGAAACGTCCTCGCCTTCCCTGAACAGTTTCCCTGTCCTGTCGTGTGAGCCAGAGCGTCAGGATTCCAGAATTCCAGAGCCGGGAAGCTCTCTGGCCGCATCCAGTCCAGCCTCCTCTTTACGGTGACAGGTGTGAGTTCTGGAGAAGCCTTTCCCTGGGGTGCCGGGGGTGGGGGGTGGCGGTCAGGGCCGCCGCATCGCTCCTAGAGGTCCACGTTCAAGTTCTCAAGCTGGACAGAACAGCAACTTTGAAGAGTGTCCTTAGGGTTAGGACCGGGGATGGGACGTGGGGCCGGGGGGACTGTGCATTCTCAGCAGAGGATGCTGGCTCTTCCCCACTGCCTCCCCTTCCTCCCGGGACCACGTGTAAGCACTTTAGCTCATGTCCCAGGCCTGTGGTCCGCAGGCAGAGTTGGGGCCCCAAGGACGTTTGGGTGGAGCTGGATGTGGAAATTCGTGGCCCGCGTGGACTGAACCTGCTCCCAGCACACAGGGCTGAATAAATATTTGCTGATTGATTGAATGAGTGAATGTATAATTTTAAGCCTCTGGCTCTCAACTAATCCAGGACTCCCGGGAAATCAGTCTTTGTGAAGTTTCGATCAAAGTCGCCTCAGATCCTTCTGGAACAAGGCAGGATAGAAATAACAATTTTAAAGACAGTGGATGCGAGTGCCAGTAGGGGGGCTGGTGGGGGGGGACGCAGCTCCTCACCTTCCGACTTTTGCCAGCCGCCTCCTATGTGCCAGCCCGAGGAACCGCCACCGAGAGTGTAACCTCACCACCGGACGGACAGTCCCAGTGCAGTGGCGAGCGGGGGATGCGGCTTGGGGGACAGCGCCCTGGGCGGTGCTGGCTGGGCCTTGAAGGCTTAGCCTGGGGAAGAGCCACAGAGAGCGTGGGGGCCGCTGGCTGGAGTCCAGCCTGGCTGGAGCACGGCCAGCATGGGGAAGGCCCCGCCAGCCGGGGGGCGGGGGGTGGCTTGCGACGCTGTGCGGGCCTGGGCTGCCTTTTATCAGGAGAGCGGGAGCTGCCCCGGTGGTGAGTGACTGCTCAGATCGCGCTTGGGAAGAATGCGCACTGGTGGGGGGGGCGAAGGCAGATTTGGGCCGGGAGGTGGGAGGGGCCGTGGGAGCGGCAGGCGGCAGGCGCTGGGGAGGTTCAGCCGAATTTAGAGTAGAGGCCAGGAGACGTGAGGACGGCGGACGGGCAGGTGGGGAGCCTTCCTGTGGGCTCCCGATGACCTTTCTTTCCAACACGGGGCTCTGGGGCGCACAGCTCAAGTGAGCCTGTGGTTTTAGGTGGAAAAGTCAGTGTAGTGTTAGGTCTGAGGCGAGTTTGGGGGGAAGGCCGTGGTCCCTGGGCCTCTTTGTGAGCGTGTGGGGGACAAGGGAAAGTGTGTGTGAGGGGCACACCTTCAGCATCTGTAGCCACCTCCCAAGGTACCCCTCCATTGGCACACAGCTTCCGGATAATTTCCTGCTGGCTATTCCACTCGCCGCAATCCGCGTGCATGGCCTCCACAGGCTGCTGCCTAATGGTCTACACCCCCCCCCCCCAAGGAGCCCCACCTGCAGGCCACACGGCTTCTGACGCAGGAGTGAAGACTGAGGCCCGACCGGAACCTGGCATCTTCCTGGGACTCCGGCCACTGGTGCAGGCTGTTTACCCTTAACTACCCAGAATTTTGACTTCCAGATAGCTGGACGGCTAGCCTTGTCCCCCGCCCTGGCGACAGGAGCCAGGGCGGAAAGCCCAGCCGCCATCTGGAGGCAGCGCTTGTCAGGACAGTGAAATAATTCACTGCTCGCCTCTGTAACCACGTGAGAGCAGAGGAAGATCCTATCTGGGCCGTCCTCCAGATCCACGGGATCCGGGTCAGGACACGCGTCAGGGCCTCGGGGGCAGGGTGGCCCCTAAGCAGGGCCCTGGGCAGACAGAGCCCACGGGTGGGCTGGGCCAGCGGCCCCCACGAGGACATACCAGCACCCCTCGGCCTCTTCTTTGCCAGGACGCCCCCCCCCCCCATCAAGATTGCTTTATGGTGGCAGTGGTCCCTGGGCGACCCCATCCAGGAGCCCCCGGTCGCCGCTTGGCCTGACTCCAAAGCCTTCTTTCTCCCCGCGAGGCCCCAGCTGCACTCCCCGCCCCTGCGGCAGAGCGACTTCCGGGCGCGGGGGGAGCGTGGGGCCGGGGTGGGGGGCCGCGCCGCCCCCCGCAGCGCAGGGGGGGCCGAAGAAGAAATGGAAGGAGGGCCCTACACACAGGCAGGTCGGTCCGCTCACGCCCTGACAGCTCAGCCTTCCTCAGGGACCGCGCGCTCTCGACATTCTTTGTTCTTTGATGTGGGGGAGGTGAGAGCACTTGTGGGGGGGCTGGCAGGGAGGGGGAAGACTGCGCATGCGCTTCCGCCCCGCCAAGAGCGGGCGCACGCGGGAGGGAGCGCGCAGGCGCAGCTCAGGGCCCAGCCGGGGAAGTGGGGCGGGAGCCTGACTTTGTGAATGGGGGCGGCTGGCTGAGCCCCCCGGGCGCGGGGCGGGGGGGGGCAGTGGGGGTCCTCGGGGCTCCAGGTGTGCCGTGGACCCGCGCCCTGTCCTCCCCACCGTCCTCCGATCAGGGCCCGGCGGCTTCCCTCCGCCCCCGGCCCGGCCACCCCTCCCACCCGGCGGCCCGGCCCTGCCCCGCGCATCCCTGCCCCGCGCATCCCTCCCCCGGCGCATCCCGCGCCCCGCGCCCTGGCGCATCCCTCCCCCCGCGGTGCGTCCCCGGCCCTGCGCATCCCTGCCCCGCGCATCCCTGCCCCGCGCATCCCTGCCCCGCGCATCCCTGCCCCGCGCATCCCTCCCCCGGCGCATCCCGCGCCCCGCGCCCTGGCGCATCCCTCCCCCCGCGGTGCGTCCCCGGCCTTGCGCATCCCTGCCCCGCGCATCCCTCCCCCGGCGCACCCCTCCCCCGGCGCATCCCGCGCCCCGGCGCCCCCGCCCCTCCGCCGTGCGTCCCCGGCCCTGCGCACGCTGCCCCTCTCCGGGTGGCCGCAAACGGCGGGGGGGCGGGTCCCTGCTCGGCTCCCTGTCCCCTGGGGACTCGCACGGACAGCGGCCGCCCGCACGCATCTCAGACAGCGTGTAGAATTAGGAAAGTTAGGCAGCCCCCGAAAACCCACCGCCCCGGTTGGAGAAGAAGCGTCCCCCCACCCCCGAAGCCCCCTCCCGGCTCTTCAGCCCCCCCGGGCCTGACGGAGGCGGGTGTGAGGCGCAGCAGTAAGACAATGACTTGGGTCCGGGCCGCAATCCGGTGGGGGAGCCCGTGCGAGCTGGGAGCCCGAGGAGGTGACGGTGCAAACGGGGGTGCCGTCCGCCGTCCCTCCTGGCCAGTCCCCTTTTCTACAGAAGAGAACGGTTCATCCGGGGCCGTAGACTTCCATTTCCGGGGGCAGCGAAGCGTTAGGCCCTCCGAAGGCACAGAGTTCAATCCTGTGCAAAAACAGGATCACGCCCCCCGAGCAGCGAGTGAAACACATCCTTGTTCCCTCCTGCATACGAGTGCCTGCACCGGGCAGGGCGCGGAGGGGACGCGTTCTGATGTAGAGGGTGCGCCCAGGGCGGGAAGGAGTGAAGGAGCCGGCGAGCCCCCCATCTCCACTTCCCTTCGGGGTGAGAGTCGGCCTGGGAAATAAGCCGCCAGCAACGGGGGCGGGGAGGGGGCAGGGGCCGCGGCTGGGCCCGGCTTCCTCGGGGACACAGCTGAGCCCCGCGGTGGCACTGTGCTTTGCTACCTGCGTGACCCCGGGAAGAAGTCCATGTTCTCACCCCTAAGTGCGAGTGCACTGGAAATGCCAGGAGCCGGGCGAGTACCACGCAGCCCCGGGTGGGCTTCCTTGTGTGTTTGGTGGCCAAGGTGTGGTGCCTCCTGAGCCCAGGGGCCGTCTGGGGACAGCGAGCCAGGCTCTGGGAGAAGTGACTGTTCGGCAGGGCCGCGTGCACTGGCTGCTTGATGCAAAGGTTTCACTTGAAGACTTGCGGCCGAGGTCCCTTCTGTACCAGCAAGGCCTTGGCTGACCAGCGCTCCACGCAGGGAGCTGCTGTTTGGGAAATGGGATCCGTAGGCCAAGCGACAAACCCTTGCACGACCCGTACAGTGTGAGTGGAGCTCACATAGGCGAGGTTATAGTGCGTTTCTAGGTGAGATTTTCTCCCTTTTCTCAATGTCACAGAGGAAAGTCATGTAGCCCCTTTGGGCCCTGATGTTTTCATCTGTACACAGGTGTGTGTGTGTGGGTGCGCTTTGTGTGTGCACGTCTCCGTGTGTGCATGTCTGGGTGTGTGCATGTCTGGGTGTGTGTGGTGGACCCCCCATCTGAAGGCAGCGCTTGTCAGGAAAGTGAAATAATTCACTGCTCGCCTCTGTAACCACGTAAGAGCAAAGGAAGATCCTATCTGGGCCGTCCTCGAGATCCAAGGGATCCGGGTCAGGACATGCGTCAGAGTCTTGGGGGCAGGGTGGCCGGTAAGCAAGTTCCTGGGCAGACAGAGCCCACGGGTGCTCCATTTGCTGCCCTCCCCCTCTTGCTCATCCCCATTTCCTCCCCCCCACCAACTCACCTCTGCACTGGGTGCCCTGCCATGTTCTGAATCCAGTGCTCTGTGGGCTCTGTCCGTCCAGCAGACTGTCACTTGAAGGTGACAAGAAGGGGACAAGAAGCCGACAGCAGCAGAGCCCACCCCCAGCTCGAGCGCATTTGCTCAGCACACTGACCTTCAGGATTTGGGAAACAAGGCATGGATAGTGATGGACTCTTCCCTTTCTACCATCTCCCGGGGGCCGCCTTCCACATTGGAACGTCTAGAGATCCGTGTTTTGTAAGCCGAGGGGACACTGTTTGCTGAGGTGACTGGAGAACACCCTGGCGGTTCTACACCTTATGCCTTATTTCGAGCTGTCACACCTTTGTCCTGTCCTGGAAAATTAGCATGTGGGTGGCCATCCATTCAGGGCTGGCCTACAACAACAGCAGTACATTCGTTCTTATTGTTAGCAGCCCTCCTGTTGGAACAGCGCCTTGCAGTTTATCACAGGTCCCGCCCATCTCAGTCATTTGTCAGTTGGTGCGCTTCGACCCCGAGCCATGACGAGAAGGAGCTGACCGTCCGTGGGATTGCCGGGGATTGAAGGCACGTATTAAACCATCACAGTGCCACGGTTGTTGGAAGCACATTCCTGAGCCTTTGAGGGGATGGGTTCCTTTGCAGCAGTAGCCCCAGTGAGTGACACAGTTAGGAAATGGGTTGCTTTAGTTAAATGAACGTTTTGGGTAATTGCAAGCTCTTGCATTTACTATTCATGGAGTATGCATTTCCGAAGAATTAAATGCAGATGGTGCTTACAGGCCTATATCCTTGTGAACACAGAGGCAAAAATCCTCAACAAAATAGCAAACCAGATTCAGCAGTACATTCAACACGACCACTCACTGCAGTCGAGCAGGGTTTACTCCAGGGATGCAAGGATGGCTCAACAGCCACGTAGCCACCGACCTGACTCAACACATTAACAAGATGGGTGATGAAAATCACGTGGACACCTGCAGGTGCAGAAAAAGCACCTGATAAAATTCAACATCCGTTTATGAAAGAAATCTCAAGGAAACAGGTATGGAGGAAACATAACACAATACAGGCCGTACATGACACCCCCACAGCTAGCGTCGTCTTCGACAGTGAAGAGCTGAAAGCGTTCCTCTAAGATCAGGAACAAGACAAGGGTGCCCACACTCGCCACTTCTGCTCAACTGGAGGTCCCTCTGGAACAATTAGGCAAGAAAAAGGCACTGAAATGGAAAGGCAGAGGTAAAACTGTCACTGTTTGCAGATGACATGATATTCTATAGAGAGGACTCTAAAGACCCCATAGAAAAACCCGTGAGAGCTAATGAATGAATTAGCAAAGCTGCAGACACAAAATCAGGACGGAAAGATCTCCCGCTTCTCTACACTACTGATGAACCATCACAAAGAGAAATTAAGAAAGCAATCCTATTACAGTCACATCAAAAAGAATAAAATCCCGAAGATAAACTTAACCGAGGAGGTGAAAGACTTGTATGTTGAAAACTACAGGGCATGGATGGAAGAAACTGAAGATGATACAGAGAATTGGAGAGAGATTCCATGCTCATGGGTCGGAAGAATTAATAGTGTTAAGATGTCCATACTTCCCAAAGCAATCTACCGATTCACCGCAGTCTCTTAGGATTCCAATGGTATTTTTCACTGAAATAGAGCAAAGGATCCTAAACTTTGTACGGGGCCACCAAAGACCCCAGAGAGCCAAACAATTTTGAGAAAGAAGAACAGAGCTGGAGGCATCATGTTCCCTGATTTCAAATCGCGTTACAAAGTTGCGGTAATGGAAAGAGTATGGTACTAGCATAAAAAGACACATGCAGATCAACGAAACCGGGGGGTCCTGGAATGGAGAGCCCAGCTCTAAACTCACTTGCATACGGTCAACTCGTTTACATCAAAGGAGCCAGGAATGTACAATCGGGGAAGGACAGGCTCTCCACCTAACGGTGCTGGGAACGGGACAGCCACGTGCTGAAGAATGAAATTGGACCGCTTTCTTACACTCTGCACAAAAATAAATTCAACATGGATTAAAGATTTAAAACCATAAAACTCCTAGCAGAAAACAGGCAGTAGACTCCTTGATATCGATCTTGGTGATGATATTTTTAATCTGATGCCAAAAGCAAAAGCAACCACAGCAAAAATTAATATAGGGATGACATCAAACTAAAAAGCTTCTGCACAGTGAAGGCACCAATCAGCACAATGAAAAGGGAGCCTGCTGTCTCGGAGAAGATATTCGCAAATCGTATATCTGACAAAGGGTTAGTATCCAAAATAGACAAAGAACTCCTACAGCTCAATAGCAAACAGAGCAGGACAAAACAATTTGATTAAGAATGGGCAGTAGTCATGAACGGACATTTCTCCGAAGACATCCAGATGGCCAACAGATACAGGAAAAGATGCTGAACGTCACTCATCATCAGGGAAATGCAAATCAAAACCGCAATCAGATACCACCTCACACCTGTCAGGATGGCTAAAATCAAAAATACAGGAAACAACGGGTGTTGGCAAGGACGTGGAGAAAAAGGAACCCTTGTGCACTGTTGGTGGCAACGCAAACCGGTGCAGCCACTGTGGAAAACAGTGTGGAGGTTCCAAAGGAGGTTAAAAACAGAATTACCGTGTGATCTAATAATCACACTTCTGGGTATTGATCTGAAGGAATTGAAATCAGAATCTTGGGGGCGCCTGGGCGGCTCAGTCAGTTAAGCATCGGACTTCGGCTCAGGTCATGATCTCGAGGTTCGTGGATTCAAGCCCCCGTCGGGCTCTGTGCTGACAGCTCAGGGCCTGGAGCTGCTTCCGATTCTGTGTCTCCCTCTCTCTGCCCCTCCCCCGCTTGCGTTTTCTCCCCCCCCCTCCTCAAAATAAACATTAAAAAATTTTGAAATCAGTGTCTTGAAGAGATATCTGCACCCCCGTGTTCACTGCAACATTTTTCACAGCAGCCAAGATGTGGAAACGACCTCAGTGTCCACTGACGGGCGAGGCGTATCTGCACAGGGGACTGTGACTCAGCCACCAAGAAGGAAATCCTGCCATTTGCAACAACATGTACGGGCCCTGAGGGCGTTATGCTCAGTGAAATACGTCAGTCAGAGAAACAAATACTGTGTGATCTCTCCTGTCTGTGGGATCAAAACCCTCCCACAAAATCCAAGCTCACGGATACGGAGAGCAGAATAGCGGTTGCAAGAGGCAGGGGGTGGGGGGTTAGAGAAACTGATGTGTGTTTTGTGTTAGTTTAAACAGTTTGAATTTGAATTTATTTACTTTAAATACATTTGAGTAAAATTTTCAAAAATGCAGATGGGGCCCTATTCCCGGGTAGGAAGTGTTATTTGAAATTTAGACCGTATTTTCCACGAAGGATCATTAATGGCGTTGAGATCCCCGGGGCCGGCTTGCAAAAACCGTCAGTAGAAGAAAAGAAAACAATGCTGCGGACACATCAGCAATTAGACGACACAGAACGTGATGATATAGAACAGGTATTTTTAGAAATGACTTTGAGCCCCGCTGGTGAAAACGAAGGCTGTTGGGTTGCAGGGTTTGTGGGGTGAAAGCCGGAGGGAGTGGGGAGGCAGGGGCCCCCCTGGCCAGACAGCTCCCCTGGGCCCACCGGGGTCGTTCTGCTGGGTTCTGTTGGTTGAGACTGTTAGGCGGGTCTGCCCCGCCCGCGGCCCGGCTCCGGATTCGGATTCTGCTGCCGTCCGGCTGGTGTGCTTCAGCAGGTGGTGGCCCTGTTGACCCTCAATGGCAAGCTCTGCCTTGGGGACAGCAGACCGGGGGGTCCTGGGCCGGCTGCTCTGCGTCTCCCCTGTCGGGGGTCGGCGAGGATCGGCCCCGAGTTTGCAGGTCCTGTCCCTCATTTCCCAGAGGCCTGGGTGGCCCTGAGCACGGGGTGGAGCTCCCCAGGCCGTCTAGGCCGCAGTGACGTCTCCCGTAGCTCCGGCCGCCCTGGGGACGCACGCTCACCGGTGCTGTTCCCTTGCTGCGGTGTGGACGCCCGGCCGCTCTCTCCCTGCGGCATCTCGCCGCCTCCAGGTACGCTTTGTGCCCGACCCCCCAAGGTTATGGTTCCTGTAGGCAAGCAGTTGAGGTAGGAATTAGGTGGCCCTTCCAGAGGCAGAACTCAATGACCCTACTTTGCGGAGGAGGCGGCTGAAGCCCTTGCCCCAGGAGCTGGTCCTTCCCCGCCCTCCCTCCCACCTCCTCCGCTCCTCACTGCGTGGAACCTGGTTCAGATGGCGCAGATGCCACATGCTCCCCGTCTTAAGGCCGAGTCACGTGCAGTGCTGCCGAGTCACCCAATTTCCAGGGGCACATCCACACTGCCGTGATTGGAATGGCGCGGTGCACATCCTGCACTACTGTCTGTGGCGGCCCTGTTCACTGGCTGAAGTTCCCTCCTCCCTCCTTCCCCCGCCCCGGGTAACACCAGCCTTCAGGTGTCATCTCCTCCGGGAGGTCTCATCCAACCTCACTTCCAGGTCGGGGCCCACGTGCCCTCTGGTCCTGGTTCTCACCTCTCTTGAGGCCTATGTTGGGCTGGGCTGCCTGGGGGTAGGAGGATGTGTCTGGAGCAGGTGGCCGGAACACCTGTCCCAGCAAATGGCCTCGGGATCTTGGGCATGCCATCGCTCTGTGCCTCAGTGTCCCCTCGGTAACGTGTCGGTAATAACCTCACCTGCCCTGTGGGCCGGTCGTGAGGGTTCAGAGAGCTTGTGCGTGAGGAGCACGGAGAACAGGCGAGTGCTCCCGACTGTTGTCACCGTGCCCCTCCCCCACCCGCCTCGGGGCTGAAGTCGGGGCTCTCGGCCACACGGCGCCCAGAGCCGCTGTGTTCTGGGGCGCTGTGAATTGGGAGGCACTTTCCCAGGGCCTGGAGGGTAGAGCCCAGCCCCTCACCCCCGCCCCTGCAGGTGCGTCCGCACACGCAGGGGGGCCGGGGACACCGCGGAGGGGGTCTGATTGCATCCCTGCACGGGCGTGACAGTGAAACATTGCTTAGTGGAAACCTACTCAGTCTAAAACTGTCTGGCGAACAAAGGCTTAATTTTCGCACAAGTTCTAAATCGAGCGCCTATGAGAGGCGACTTCTGTCCCCAACCCAGGGGTTCACCTCCCGCTTTGAGGCGAAAGAGCTTGCTCCTGAGTGTCTCTGCCGGGGCAGAGGCCACCGGCCCGCGTGCAGGTCACCGCGCCTCTGGGCCTTTCAGCGCGGGGGGGCCCACAGGGCAGAGGCTGGGGTCCCGGAGGCACGAGGCGGGCTCTGAGTTCCTAGGGGAAAACAAGGAATGTGTGTGTGGGACAGAGACAAAGGGAGACAGAGACAGAGAGACAAAGATAGACACAGAGAGACAGAGACAGAGAGAGACAGAGACAGAGAGACAGTCAAAGGGAGACAGAGAGACAGAGACAGGCAGAGATAGAGGTGCACACAGAGACAGACGGATACAGAGGGACAGACGCAGGCAGACATGCAGAGAGACAGAGATACAAACATAGGTAGAGATAGAGACAGAAAGATGGAGACAGAGACACGCAGAGATAGAGAGACAGAGAGACAGAGACGGAGAGACAGAGAAAGGCAGAGAGACAGACAGAGACGGACAGGGGACCGTCGGCAGCTCCACAGCAGGGACCGCCAGGAGACGGCTGCTGAGTCCTGCACACGCGCGTTGGCCCTGGCCCTGTGCTGTGTCCTGGGCGGCCGCCAGGCGTCAGGCGTGGGTGGGCCTCAGGGTGGTCCCAGCGGCGCTCCTGAGGGGCTCCGATCATGGCGTTCGAGGGTCCAGGTCCTGGGACTCCCGACAGACACAAGGACCGGGGGGGGGGGCATGCCCAGGCCTGTGACGTGAACCCCGGAAGGCAGGCCGAGCGCGGGGGGGG
>JAQQST010000831.1:0-14346 GCA_028646485.1 Cryptoprocta ferox
CTCAGCAACTGCTGGTAGAAGAACTTTGAGTGGTGGGAGAGCCCCACACTCGATAAGGGCTGGGCCAGGTGGCTTTGTGCCTCTTTATTAACACTGAGCATATCCCCAGGAGGCTGGCCCCTTCTGGGGACAGGGACCAGGTTGAGTGAGGTGGGTCCAAGGAAATGCTGTAAAGCAGGGCTCCTCAAACTCTGGTGGGAAAGAGAAAAAGTCAGGAGACTTGGGTTCCAGGGCTGGCCCTCCAAAAGTGGGCTTGTGACTTCATGTCTAAGCCTCTTCTTTAAAATGAGCAGGTTGGGCTCGTCCAGATTCACCAGTGATTTCTCCTGGCTTGCTTCACTCCAGTTTCTAAGTCTCATAGGCTGCCAGAATGGCTTGCCTTAGAGGAAACAAGCTTCCTTCCTTCGTTCTTTCTCTCATCCATTCACTCGCTCATCTCTTCACTCCGTACACATGAACAAAAACCTGTAGGAGTCTCTGCAGTAGGTCCCGGGGACACAGCTATAAAGCAGCTGCCTCTGGCTGGCATACAGTCACCCTCACCATGGACTGAGCTCTGCATCAGGTTCAGAGTTCATCATCCCCTCTGCTCCAAGAGCCACAGGGGGAGGACCAGAAGAGACAAGTGAGATGGGGCAGAAAAGAGAATTGGCCTTGTGCCAGGCCTGGGTTCTGGAATCAGCTCTGGCTCAAATCTGTGTTAGTGACTTGGGCAAGTCCCTTTCTACCTCTAGCCACCAGTCTCCTTTTCTGGAAAATGGGGAAATGGGAATGATAATGGGTCTTGCTTGGTGGGGGAGGGAGGTGGTAGTTGAAAAGAGTGTCATCAGTGAACCAGAGGGCCTTTTGTATGTTGATGGGGGAGAAGGATAGCCACCTAGTCAGTAGCTGTGGAGCTGCCCTCCCCATCTCCAAGAAATCCAGCCATAGGGCAGAGTATCCCAGGGGATCAAGCCTTGGCTGAGATCTTCCACCATCCCCTGCCCTCAACTCATGACAGTGACCTCAAAGCCTTTAAAATATTGCAGGGGACAGGCACCTGGGTGGCTCTGTCAGTTGGGCATCCGCTCTCAGCTCTGGTCTTGATCTTGAGGTTGTGGGTTCAGTCCCCACATTGAGCCCTACATTGGGACCCCTGTTGGGCATGAGCCTACTTAAAAAAAAAAAAAAAAAAAAACACTTAAAAATATTCCCAGGGAGACAGGCAGGGCAGGGACAATGGGAAGACAGACTAAGAGTGGAAGGAAGCAGTCAGGAGCAGTATAAAAGTCAATGTCTGCCCCCCACTCCCTGTAGAAGGCCCTCATCCCCAACCATTCCACTGCACAAAGCCAAGCACAATCCCTCCAGTATCCCAGGTTGGGAAAGTAGCTGACTTGGGGAATGGCCCAGCCACATACCGTCAGGGAAGTTAGGAGATGCTCTGGGCCTCCTGGCTCCCCTCATGCCTGAGGTGTATTCCTCTAAGCTGGACCATCCCTGTATCTCTGGACCTGTTCTCCTAGCCACTGGCTTCTGGGTCTTAGCTCCTCTCTCCCCACTCTCTGATAAGCTGGCTAACCCAAGTTCCTAAATTCTTCCCAGTACACTGCCCCGGACTCCAGAGCCTCTGTTGCCTATAAGCTCACCTGGCCCACCCCTCCTCCACCAATCACTGCCATCACCAGCAAGAAGGGTTTGTTTACGGGCCAGGGTTTTCTTCTAAAATTAAGTTTTCAGTTGAAGTTGGGAAGTATGAGAAAATGCAGCCTCAGGCAGGCAGCCCCTCTCTGAGGCTTCCTCTCAAACAGATGGTTTGTAGCATTTTTAATTAATGAGAGGTGTGCAGATGGGGGCCCTTAATAGCCTGCAGCAAAATGTAGAGGCTGGGGAGGGGTGGAGCAGGCTGGCCCTGAGCAGGCTCTGGGCCAGGGGATGATGCCCAAGTTGGAAAAGGAACTCTGCCCTTCAGCCCTGTCTCTCCACGGCCAGCCCGACCTGCAGCAGCCCCGCACCTGTCCTAAGGATGAGAAAGTCTTGCACCCTGGATTCTCTGCACTGGGCCAGCATGCCGTAAAGGAAGGAGGGTGGGAGGCCAAGCTGCTCACACAGTGACCAGTGTTACCTGAGGTCAGCTGTTTGATCCCTGTGAAAATTAAGATGAAGACAACGTATATGAAACTGACTACAACTAACTTTGATTGTGAGTGCTGACGACCTGGGGCCAGGAGAGGAGAAAACAGGGGTCCCAGAACAGCACCCCAAGCCCTGCTGTTGAAGCCCACCAGGTGACAACCAACCTCCTTCCTATTCCACCCCAGAGTTCACCCCCCACTTAGGCTCCAGAAGGGAAAAAAATGGTCAGAGAAAGGTCAGCATTAACCACCATTCCACTCCATCAACAAAGGCTCCTGGAGCCCCTGCTCTGCACCAGGGACTGTTCTAGACACTGAGGACTCAGCTGAGGACAGAAAGCATCTTCCATTCTGGTGCGGGGCAGATCACCAATTAACAATGAGCATTTTATTGAAATCTTAGGTAGTGATGAGTAGTCTGAGGAAAAATAAAGCAGCCAATAGAGAACATGGGAGGAGGCAGGGTTATTTAAAAAAAAAAAAAAAGTGTGACTAAATTAAGTGAGGGAGGAAGGCAGGCAGGGGCCTGGGGGAAGAGTGTTTTAGGCTGTGAGAAAAGCAAAGTCCCCAAGACAGAAAGAGCAGGGAGACCAGCATGGCTGAAGAGAAGGGCTGGGGTGGGGAAGGAGAGAGATGAGGCTGCAGAGGCGGGTGGGGTGGTGCAAGGTAAGGCCTCTAGGCCACAGTGGTGGGTGGGGACTGGAGACATGGGAGAGCCCTCCTGACACGAGCCTTCCGCCCAGCAACACCCCCACTCCCAAGCTCCGCTTTCTGCCGCTTAAGGTTCTGTGGGGAGAAGGAGGTGGCAAACTCTGTCATCCACTGAGCATCGCCAAAGCCAAAGAGAAGCGGGTGGTGAGGGAGGGCCGCCGAGCTGGCCACAGGGACAGGAGAAGGGGTGCTTCGTGATTTCACAAGAGACAAGAGGATATGAATTTCAGTGGGTAAGGGAAAAGAGCACACGGTGTAGACAAAGTAGGCAGGGAGAAGGAGAATGCCAAATAAAAAGAGCAGTTGACAGCGTGTGTGGGGAGCTGTTCTTAAAGCTTTGTGTTAAGTCTCTTCATCTTCCCAATAACTCTGGGAACATCGTGGAAGCTACGATGATGCCATTTTACAGATGAGGAAACTGAGGCACAAATCAGTTAAGTAACTTACTCGAAGAGTCAACCAGTGAAGGGACAGAGCAGAGACCCAGCCCATGCTGGCTGGCTTTACAGTCCCCATTCATGGCTATGGAGGATGCTGTGTAGGGACAGGAACCTGCACAAAGATGGCTTGAAGAGAAGCAGGCTGAGCAAGGCTGGGGCGGGGTGGGGGGGCAGGACTCAGGGGGTGACTTTTGCCTCCCATACTGTTCTTCTCCCCATAAAATTCAATGATGATGCTATCCATTCAGTGCTTAAGAATTTCACAAAGTGCTTTCCTATTTGATCCTTTCATGGGCTGTGAAGTAACTTATCATCAGGCCCAATTTATAGATGAGAACACTGGGCAATCATCAGGCCCAATTTATAGATGAGAAGAAAATAAGAACACAAAACATGAAAGTATAAGGAGAAAATAAAGGGATTATTGGACTGGAGGGCCAGATAAAGTTAAAAAACAATCAGAATGGGAGTATTTAAATAAGTAAGCTAGAAATATACCAACTAGTGTTTAAAAAAGAGGATGCCTGAATCAAGAATTGCATAGATGCAGCAATTTTATCTGACAACAAGAACTTCAGAAGTGGATGGATGGCAATAAAATGCAGAATAAGATCAAGGGGGGTGGCGGGGAGAACTTTGTGCTGAAAGACCAGATGACAAAGAGATTTTTCATATAGATGTTAAAATCATGTAAGATTAGAGAGATGATAGGTAACCTTACCAGGAAGTGGCAAACACAAGATTCAAGTACGAGCTTTACCTGACTCCAAATCCCATGCTCTTTCATTCCTCCAAAAGCATGTATGGGCATCTGTGTATGGGCAGAAGGATCCCTTGGTTAGCACCCATCTCCTGCATCCTTCACTCAGCTCCATAAGGAACATTCATCTCACTGCTGGTTGAAGCAAGTGAGAGCCTTGGGGTGGGGTAGGGAAAAACACACACGAGCTCCTGCTCTGGGCTTGGCTTTCTGTGTATTACATCACTGAGTCCTTCCATCAGCTAGCTCAGCAAGGTAGATGTGGCTGGAGCTGCTTGGCCTATCCAGTGTCATGCTTCCCTACTTCTAGAGCATGACAACTCTGGTTTTACGGAGAGTGTCAATGAGCCTAACTAAAGACTCATTTTAAACTCTCTACTGCAATTAGTATAAGACTCAGTTGTAGCCAACGAAATGTCAAAGAAGTCATTGTGTGGACTTCTAGAAAACATCCTTAAACCGAACAGACTCTGAGGTGGGCCCTTGGGGCTATTTCTCCTTCTCTCCTGCTTCCTGCCTGGTACTCAGTTATGAAGGCTGAAGATCTAGTAGACATCATGGATCATAAAGGCAACTTTGAGGATGGAAATCTTTTGTTCAGAATAGTGGAACAGAAAAAATTGGGTCCTAGGTCCCAGATGATACTGAGGAACCACTATACAAGCCTGAACTCCCTGCCTTGAACATGAGTAATAAACCTCTTTATTGTTTAAGTTATTATTATTCCTTATTCTCTGCACACCTGCATTTAAAACAAAAGCCCAGGGGGGCACCTGGGTGGCTCAGTCGGTTAAGCGTCTGACTTCAGCTCAGGGCATGATCTCGCTGTTCATGAGTTTGAGCCCTGCGTCAGGCTCTGTGCTGACAGCTCAGAGCCTGGAGTCTGCTTGGGATTCTGTGTCTCCCTCTCTTCTCTCTCTGCCCCTCCCCTGCTCACGCTCTGTCTCTTTGTCTCTCAAGAATAAATAAACATTAAAAAAAACAAGACCTTAAAGCAAAAACCCAGAAAGCAGATAATGCTTAATACAAAAGAATTAAATGCTGATGTTGGAATTTTAACCACAGGCGGTAGAAAAGTTTGAGTGTCAGGACATTGTTGGTGCCCTGAGACCATACACTTTCAGCTTACCCCGTGTGTGTAAGATCAAGCCTGCATCTCCAGAAAGTTTAATTTGGAGCAACAGAAAAGAACTCACAACTCCTGTCACACAGTGCTTAGGCAGAAATATTTACCGTATACTTGTAGGGAAAATGGCTTCACAGGTCTTATGGCCTTTCAGCAATATTATGCACCCCCCCCCTCCAAAAAAACTACACAAGTTTCATATCAATCATAGTCTAGGGTAGAGACTGATTGTGTCAAACGGGGAAACAGGAAAGAAAACACTCATTTGACACATCCCTTTGACATATTCTCAGGCATCCAACCTGCCTCCAGGCAGCATGATCCTGGTCCCACAGTCAAAGCAATGTTGACACTTCTTGAGCTCCAAAAGCTAACGCCAGAAACTTGCGGGTTACTGTCACTAGTTGATTTTACTCTATTTATGTAACCAACTATGCTCCTAACACTTCTCTAATGCATACCATTGATAGTAATTAAAATAATAATAGCTAAAGAGCTGTGAAGTACAAACTATGGACCAAGAACTGTGTGAAGCAATTTATACATACTTACACCCACAACAATCCTGTAAGATAGGTACAATACTGTCCCCCTTTTATAGATGAGCAAATTTTGGTTAATTAACTGGCCCCAGGTTACACAGCCAATAGATGGTCAAGACAGAATATGACCCCACACACTCTGGTTCCAGAGCCAGCATTCTCAACTGTCAGCACAACCCCGCTCTACAAAGACAACTCCATGACAGAGGGAGTCTCCAACACTGTCCTTCCCACAAGATAGCCCATCACATTCTCTGAGCCAGATTGGGGGTGAGGGAGAAAAGAATACTTCTTGAGGCTGAAGTTTAGTGGAGACGAGGAAGCAGGTAATACAAACAATATACAAGTGGGTAGATCCTGAACAGTTTAAGTGTCCTTCAGTGGTACCATCTTCCAGAGGACATCTGGAAATGCAAGGGCATTCTTGGTTGTCACAAGGAATGTGGGATACTGCCTGAGTGCCAGGACTGTGGAACATCGACAATGGATAGACAGTCAAACACAATGAATGGTGGCTCCCATATGTCAATGGCACCCCCTACTAACAAACACTGCATAAAGCTCCAGGGCTAGAGAAGAAAGAGGCAACAGGAAAGATCCTTTTAAGCTTACTGCTTTCACAGCCTTACCCGATGCATCTTGAGCTTTTGTGAAGCACCTGCCAGGCAAGCATATGGCCCAAACCTGTTCTTCAACCTCTGCATCTAGATTTATCTCCTGCCTGGGCAGGAGCCAGATTTAGGCCCACAGGCTATTTGTCCAACAAGACACTTGGCTCCATCCTGGCCCAGGGAATGAGCAGACACGGGGCTATGCCAGCTGACTCTGGGACAAAGCAACTGAGAAATGTTAAGAAAGTTTCAGAAGGAAGGAAACTGCAGTCATTGCTCATTGTGACTGTCATCAGCTCAGTTCTGAACTATCAAGAGCATGGAGAAGATGGCAAACCTGGTCATGGGAAAACCATTCTTGCCATCTGTAGGCTCTGAGGAAATATCAGTATCCTGGTACTTCTCTTCTCTCTCTGTCCTCAGACATAATGCCCCCTCAGTAAAGGTTCCAACTCAGATGCCCAAGTCTTCTCTTTAAAGTAAGGCTAATATTTATGAAAAAGCTAAAGAGCAGTGTAGTCAAGAATCCATAATCAAATCTATGGTGTAAGGCAATCTTTAGAAATTGCTTAGCAGCGGGGTGCCTTGGTGCCTCAGTTGGTTAAGCGTCCGACTTCGGCTCAGGTCATGATCTCACAGTCCATGGGTTCAAGCCCCATGTCAGGCTCTGTGCTGACAGCTCAGAGCCTGGAGCCTGCTTCGGATTCTGTGTCTCCCTCTCTCTCTGCCCCTATCCCACTTGCTCTCTCAAAAAATGAATAAACATTAAAAAAACATTTTTTAAAGAAAAAAAATAGCAGCATCTGTTTGTTTTTCACTAAAGCATTAAATCACTGATCTTCTAAATTCTAAGACACAGATCTTCCAGTTTCCCATTCCTGTCCCTTTCCTGTATAGTCTAAACATCTGGCCAGGAAAAGTATGATTGAAGATTAACTCTAATTCATGAGGCACTTGATTTCCTCACTGATAAGCTTAAAGACCGTAATCTAAACTAGGATAAGGAAAGCAAGTCTATTTACAGAGTCACTAGGGATGTCCTTAATGACTGTATCCCTGTTCCCCTAGATCTCTTTGACAATTATATAGGCAGCTGTAAAGGAAGAGTGAATGGATTGTTACAAGGCCTTAATACTTAGAGATATTAAACTGAATTATGTTCAAGAGCCAAAACCCTGGGATGGCAGTGGTATTGTGGGAGGTTGGGAGGGTAGTAATGTATGACTATCAGACAGGATCAAAACATAAAGCGGTAGTGATGGCACCAATAAAGTGATCCCAAAGAAAGAGTTATTGTTATGGAATGGACTGTAAAAAAAAAAAAAAAAAAAAAAAAAGATAGGTAAGAAACAAACAGGAGAATGGCAGACAGGGAGATAACGATTCTTGGCTTATGATACTTTAACTGAAACTGAGAGGTTTATGAAAC
The DNA here is from genome assembly GCA_028646485.1 of Cryptoprocta ferox. NCBI lineage: Eukaryota > Metazoa > Chordata > Mammalia > Carnivora > Eupleridae > Cryptoprocta > Cryptoprocta ferox. The sequence continues at coordinate 7,734 of JAQQST010000831.1, forward strand.
AAACTTGGGATAAAGTCTTTTTTTTAAGGAAATTGTTACAAATTTCCACATACTTAAAAGTTGGCTACTCTACAGAAGACAGAAAATTAGTTAAGCAATTTGCATTAAAAAAGGATATGTCTGGCAGTTGTAGCACATAGATTTAGCTGATATGGACAACCTCCCCTCAACTCACAAACACAGAAAAATGCCAGATAAAATGCAGCATAATTGAAACTACATGGCACATTACGATATACTATTTTATACTTATTAGGATGGCCATTATGAAAAAAAAAATAACAGGGCACCTGGGTGGCTCAGTCGGTTAAGCATCCAACTCTTGGTTTTGGCTCAGGTCACGATCTCACAGTTTGTGGGTTCGAGGCCCATGTTGGGCTCTGCGCTGACAGTGAGGAGCCTACTTGGGATTCTCTCTCTTTCCCTCTCTCTACCCCTCCACCTCTCTCTCTCTCTCTCTCCTTCTCTCTCTCAAAATAAATAAATAAACTTTTTAAAAATAACAGAAAAGAACAGGTGTTGGCAAGAATGCAGAGAAATTGGAACCCTTGTGCACTGCTGATAGTTATGTAAAATATATGGTGATGGCTCAAAAATTTAAACACAGGTTATCACGTGTTCCAACAATTCCACTTCTGGGAAGTGGGTATATATCCCCAAAACTGAAAGCAGGGACATGAATAGATATTTATATACACATGTTCATAGTCATTACTCACAGCAGCCAAAAGGAAGAAGCAACTCAAGCGCCCATCAACAGAGGAGTAGATAAATGAAATGTGGTGTACCCATATGATGGAACATTATTCAGTCTTTAAAAAGGAAGGAAATCCCCAATACTTGCCATAACAGAGATAAATCTTACAATCATTATGCTAAGTGAAATAAGCCGATCACAAAAGGACAAATACGGTATGATTCTACTCATATGAGGTACTTAGAGTAGTCAAACTCACAGAAACAGAAAGTAGAATGGTGGTCGCCAGAGGTTGGGGAGAGAAGATAATAGGGAGTTGTTGTTTAATGGGTAAAACGTTTCAGTTTTGAAAGAAAAAAATTCTGGAGATGGATGGTGGTAATGGCTGCACATCAGTATGAATGAACTTAATGCCACTGAACTGTACGCTTTAAATGATTAAAATAGTAAGTTTTGTTATGTATATTTTACACAATTTAAATAAATAAAAAGTAGCAGACAACAAGCAAACAAACAAAGATAAAAACTAAACTGAAATTTAAAAGAGAGGTATATTTTCCTCACGAGAAAACCCACACAGACTGATAAACTCTACAGGTGAATAGTAGATAGAAGCCCAGGAAAATACGAAACTAGACATAAGATCCAGTCCACGTGTCAAGTTTTGATGCCCACACAGGAACACGGCCATCCTTGAAGGATGGAGCTGATACCAGGCCCCTAGGTGAAAGAAGAGCCTTGGAAAGACCACCTCTCTGTGATGATAGACAAACTCTCCCCACCTTACCGCCACACAAAGCAGTAAGGGAACTTGCTCTGCTCAGGGCTCCTACAAGAAATTGAAGCCCAAAGTCTGCACCATGCTCAGACGCACATGAAGATTTTATGCTACCTGTTGGGGCACCTGGCTGGCTGAGTCGGTAGAGCATGTGACTCTTGATCTTTTGTGGGGCGTGGGTTCAAGCCCCACATTGGCCATAGAGCATACTTTAAATAAAAACCTTATGCTACCTGAGTTTTAAAAAAAAGGTAAAAGTGGGTTTCCATGCTCTATAAATTGGTGATGGGAACACAAACTGGTACAACCCCTACTGATGGGGAATTTGGCAATACTGTTGAAATTACAAAGTATATACAATAGCAGAAAACAATGAATAATATTTTCAAAGTGCTGAGAGAAAATAATGGCTAACTTAGAATTCTCCACTCAGCTAAATTACCACTCAATGGTAGGGAGGTAGTTTAAAAAAACCTCTTGAGGGAGGGAAAACTGAGGGTATCACTACCAGACTTGCACGACAAGGACTAAGGATATATGCATCAATAAGAAAGAAAGTGAGCCCAGATGGAAAAAGATAGTTTCAAGAAAGAATGGTGAAGAAAGAAATGAATAAGCATATGGAAATTATAAACAATAGCTGGCTATATAAAACAATAATTATTATTATGACTAACTTAGGGGATTTAAAAAATAAGATGGAACTAAAATATTAAATAAGAACACATGTAAAACAAGAGGGGATGACTACATTTAAAATGTTTTAAAGAGTTTATATTGATAGGGAGGAGCAGAAAGGATGCAAGTTAAAAATTTTAAAGCAATAATAAGATACATGATTTCCAAATGAGCAGAGGGAAAAGAGGGGGAATAAACTATACAATTGTATCAATCCAATAGAAGTAAAAGAAGAAAAGAATAAAAAAGAGAGGTAAGCAGAAAGTACCAAAATTATATGGGAGAAATAAATCCAATATATCACAGTAATCATAAAAAATTAACTTGCCGGTTAAAAGACAGTGTCAGAGGAGTGCCTGGGTGGCTCAGTCAGTTAAACATCTGATTTGATTTCGGCTCAGGTCATGCTCTCATGGTTTGTGAGTTCAAGTCCCATGTCAGACTCTGCACTGACAGTGTGGAGCCTGCTTAGGATTCATTCTCTCTCTCTCTCTCTATCTCTCTCTCTCTCTCTGCCCCTCCCTCACTTGCACTTTCTCTCCCTTTCAAAAATAAATAGGGGCACCTGAGTGGCTCAGTTGGTTAAATGGCCGACTCTTAATTTCAGCTTAGGTCACGGATCATGAGTTCAAGCCCCGCATCAGGCTTTGCGCTCACAGTACACAGCCTGCTTTGGATCCTCTGTCTTCCTCTTTCTCTCCCTACCCTCCTCATGTGCTCTCTCCCTCTCCCTCTCTCTCAGAAATAAATAAATGTTAAAAAAAATTTTTTTAATAAATAATTAAATAAATAAATAAATAAATAAATAAACTTTAAAAAGACAGTGTCAGGGGCATCTACCTGGGTGGCTCAGTTGGTTATACATTCGACTTTGGCTCTGGTCATGATCTCATAGTTCATGAGTTTGAGCCCCACATCAGGCTCTGTGCTGACAGCTCAGAGCCTGGAGCCTGCTTCAGATTCTGTCTCACTCTCTCTATGCCCCTCCCCAACCTGCAGTCTGTCTGTCTGTCTCTCTCTCTCTCTCAACAATAAACATTAAAAAAAAATTTTTAAGTGTCAGATTGAATTTTAAAAATAAAAATCGAATTATAGGCTGTTTTTAGAGCCCTACTTAAAACTTAGTAACATGGGGCACCTGGGTGGCTCAGTCGGTTGAACATCCGACTTCGGCTCAGATCATGATCTCACAGTTTGTGGGTTTGAGCCCCATGTCGGGCTCTGTGCTAACAGCTCAGAGCCTGGAGCCTGCTTCAGATTCTGTGTCTCCCTCTCTCTCTGCCCCTCTCCTGCTCGTTTTCTGTCTCAGTCTCTCAAAATAAAATAAAGACATTAAAAAATTTTTTAAAAACTTAATAACCAAGAAAGTAAAAGAATGGAAAAGGAAAAATATTATCTTCTCTACACCCATCCCATCCACCCCATCATAGCTAAAAGAGCCAGCATTTCTAGAGTAATACAAAACAAGATAAGACTTCAAAGGAAAAAGCATCAATTTATAGAGGGTTTCTATAAAAATATAAATTATTAGAACAGACTCAAAAGAAAATAAAACACTTAAGACCTATAACAATGAAGAAAACTGAATCAGTAGTCAAAATTCTATCCCTCCCACTTAAAAACTAGCCTAAGACCAAATTGTCCAGACAGAGAGAACTCTCCATTTTAATGACTCAACTATTCCAAAGAAAAGAGTGAGAGAAATAACTCTCAACTCATTTTATAAGGTTAATATGTCATTTATACCAAAATAAGTAAGGATACAGATGATCCCCAGCTTACAATGGTTCAATTTACAAGTTTTTGACTTATAATGCTGCAAAAGCATGTTTAAGGTATGCTACACTAAGCTATATGGTGTTTGGTAGGTTAGGTACATCAAATGCATTTTTAACTTAGGGTATTTTCTTTTCTTTTCTTTTTTTTAATTTATTTTGAGAGAGGAGTGAGAGAATCCCAAGCAGGCTCCCCATTGTCAGCCCAGAACCCAACCCAGGGCTCGAACTCACGAACCACCACCAGATCATGAACCAAGCTGAAACCAAGAGTCGGCCACTTAACTGATTGAGCCACCCAGGGGCCCCTCAACTTATGATATTTTCAACTTACGATGGGTTTATCAGGATTTAATTCCATCATAAATCAAGGAAGGGCTGTGGTGAACAAGTACAACCAATACTGCTTATGAACACATGCAAAAATGTAAATAAATATTAGCATCAAGTGCAGCAATGTACAAAAAGTTAATACAAAATTTCGTTGAATCCAAAATGTCACTGACCGTAAGATACATCATTACTTTAAATACTAAGAAAGAAAATCTGCTGTCATTCAACCATAATATAATGCTTTCTTATCACCCAGACATTTTATTCCATACTTAACTGAAGAAGCATTTTTAGACTCGCATAGGTTTTGTCATCTATCATTCTCATGCATTCATAACAAGGAAAACATAAGCAAAAAAATAAATAAGGTAAGATCTCCATATTGAGAGTCTAACTCCTCTAAATCACTTTTCAACTCAGAGTCTTTGATATTCATTCTTGCCATCAAGAGGTAGTGGGCTACATTTCATTGAAGATACTCTACCATTCTTTCTGGCATTTTCTTCTAAGCCACGGGCACACATTTTCAAAGTTTTGATGCTGAAAGTTTCTTTAACATACCAGAAGATAACAATGAAAGTTTTCAATCAAGAATAAAGGCTCAATATTTCTTCCTCAAGTGATCCTTAAATGGTTGCTGATTAAAACACTAAGGAATTACAGGTGACCAAGTTCAAACAAAAGCAGTTAGAAGATGCCAGTGACTGTGAAATATATTCTAATGACAAAATGTGAAAAATCTGCATCTCAGAATCAACAAATGTGGTGTACAATCAAACAGGGTTTATCTCAGGAATACAAGAATAGTTTAACATTAGAAAATCTATTAAAGTAGGTCACCATATTTAACAGATTAAAGAAAAAAATCTCAATGTATGCAGAAAGCATTTGATAAAATTCAATAAGCATAACTTTTTTTAAAAACCTCTTAGCAAAACAGAAATAGGAACAGATTAAACTTATGTACCTAGCTACCTATCAACATTTCATGGTAAAAACAAAACAAAACTAGTAAAACAGTAGAAACATCCCCTCTAAAGGCAAGACCAAAATATAGGTGACTGCCATCACTGCTTCCATTTTAACATATAAGGTCTTAGAAAGCTCAGTACAACAGAAAAAAAGCAGAGTTAGTACAAGGACTAGATTAAAGAACTGTTATTATCAACCCAAATAATCCAAAATAATTTACAGAAAAACTACTGCAGTAATATTTGGCAAGGTTGTGGAATACAAAAGCCAATATATAAAACTCCATAAAGGGCCAATAGTACAGTAACAAATAATTAAAAAGTACAATTTTTTAAACATCCTATTGATAATAGCTTCCAAAACAAGACACATAGGAATAAACCTAACCAAAGATACATTTTTATATGGAAAATCTACAGCTTTACTGAAAACAAAACATTTACTAATGTAAAACAGCTGAAGCACTTAGTAAGATACAAATGAAGTAATACTAAATATTTATGAGAGGTGAGTATATATATTCCACATTCATTTATATCTGAAATAATCTATAAAATAATTGCAGTTCTAATCAAAACGCATAACTCAACAAACTGATCCTAAAATTCATATGAAAGAAGGAAAAGATGAGATCTAGGAATAGCCAAAACAATTTTGAAGAAAATAAAGAAGGGGTTGGGGAACCACCCTACCACATATCAAGAGTTTTTATAAAGTTTTAAGAATTAAAACAATATTATATATCAACATTGTTTTATAATAATCTATCAGACCAAGGGAACAAAATATTTAAGCCAGAAACAAATACAAATTTTAAAATTTGATCTATCCAAGGGAATGCAATGTATGATAAAGGTGATATCATAAATCAGCCAGTCTAAGAACACTTGGTTGGCAATGTGGGGGAAAATATTAGATCCATAACACATACTATACATGAAAATAAATTCCAGATCAATTAAAGGCCTAAACATGATAAAATCTGAAAACTCATAAAATATAAGAAAATATCTTTATTGCTGAAGTAAAGAAGAATTTCTTGTAGAGGCACAAAAAATTCAGTATATAAGAATAAAAATATGTGTATCAAATTATTCTGTGTACTTTGCAAAGGTGAGAAGGCCTCTGGGAGAAAATATTGTGAAATAAAGATAGATAGACAGACAGACAGAGATAGGTATACCAATCTGAAAGACAAATCCAATGAAAAAAAAGGGCAAGCTCTTTTGCTCGGGCCCGCGGTGCTAGCAGGATGGGCAAGTGTCGTGGTCTTCGTACCGCCAGGAAGCTCCGTAGCCACCGACGAGATCAGAAGTGGCATGATAAACAGTACAAGAAAGCCCATTTGGGCACAGCCCTGAAGGCCAACCCTTTTGGAGG